>JAMWET010000582.1:385000-507104 GCA_024036415.1 Prochilodus magdalenae
ATTTTAGGACACTTCAGTGGCTCAACACTAAAAGCAATTTCTTGCCAAAAGGTCAGTCGGTATGTTTAGATGGGATTACTAGATGATGCTTGTTAGAAAGAAATTTGTTCAAAACAGAAAAATATGCGCCAGCAAATTAAAAGCACACAAATTAATATAAACACATGCAGTTTAACTCACTGACGGCATTAAAAGGGCGCTCATCAGGGCCAGAGATAAACAGCCGTGCAAAGCCTAGACGCAGCCTAAACACAGCGTAAAGCCTAGACGCAGCCAAAACACAGCGTAAAGCCTAGACGCAGCCAAAACACAGCGTAAAGCCTAGACGCAGCCAAAACACAGCGTAAAGCCTAGACGCTGCCTACACACAGCGTAAAGCCTAGACGCAGCCTAAACACAGCGTAAAGCCTAGACGCAGCCTACACACAGCGTAAAGCCTAGACGCAGCCTAAACACAGCGTAAAGCCTAGACGCTGCCTACACACAGCGTAAAGCCTAGATGCAGCCTACACACAGCGTAAAGCCTAGAGGCAGCCTAAACGCAGCCGTGCAAAGCCTAGAGGCAGCCTAAACGCAGCCGTGCAAAGCCTAGACGCAGCCTTAACGCAGCCGTGCAAAGCCTAGAGGCAGCCTAAACGCAGCCGTGTAAAGCCTAGACGCAGCCTAGACGCAGCCTAAACACAGCGTAAAGCCTAGACGCAGCCTAAACACAGCGTAAAGCCTAGACGCAGCCTAAACACAGCGTAAAGCCTAGACGCAGCCTAAACACAGCGTAAAGCCTAGACGCAGCCTAAACACAGCGTAAAGCCTAGACGCAGCCTAAACACAGCGTAAAGCCTAGACGCAGCCTAAACACAGCGTAAAGCCTAGACGCAGCCTAAACACAGCGTAAAGCCTAGACGCAGCCTAAACACAGCGTAAAGCCTAGACGCAGCCTAAACACAGCGTAAAGCCTAGACGCAGCCTAAACACAGCGTAAAGCCTAGACGCAGCCTAAACACAGCGTAAAGCCTAGACGCAGCCTAAACACAGCGTAAAGACGAGATGTAGCCTAAACACAGCGTAAAGCCTAGACGCAGCCTAAACACAGCGTAAAGCCTAGCTGCAGCCTAAACACAACGTAAAGCCTAGACGCAGCCTAAACACAGCGTAAAGCCTAGACGCAGCCTAAACACAGCGTAAAGCCTAGACGCAGCCTAAAAACAGCGTAAAGCCTAGACGCAGCCTAAACACAGCGTAAAGACGAGATGTAGCCTAAACACAGCGTAAAGCCTAGACGCAGCCTAAAAACAGCGTAAAGCCTAGATGCAGCCTAGACGCAGCCTAGACGCAGCCTACACACAGCGCAAAGCCTAGATGTAGCCTAAACACAGCGTAAAGCCTAGACGCAGCCTACACACAGCGTAAAGCCTAGACGCAGCCTAAACGCAGCCGTGCAAAGCCTAGAGGCAGCCTAAACGCAGCCGTGCAAAGCCTAGAGGCAGCCTAAACGCAGCCGTGTAAAGCCTAGACGCAGCCTAAACGCAGCCGTGCAAAGCCTAGACGCAGCCTAAACACGGAGTAAAGCCTAGACGCAGCCTAAACACAGCCGTGCAAAGCCTAGAGGCAGCCTAAACACAGCCGTGCCAAGCCTAGAGGCAGCCTAAACACAGCCGTGCAAAGCCTAGAGGCAGCCTAAACGCATCCGTGTAAAGCCTAGACGCAGCCTAACCACAGCCGTGTAAAGCCTAGACGCAGCCTAAACGCAGCCGTGTAAAGCCTAGACGCAGCCTAAACACAGCGTGAAGCCTAGACGCAGCCTAAACACAGCGTGAAGCCTAGACGCAGCCTAAACACAGCGTGAAGCCTAGACGCAGCCTAAACACAGCGTGAAGCCTAGACGCAGCCTAAACACAGCGTAAAGCCTAGACGCAGCCTAGACGCAGCCTACACACAGCGTAAAGCCTAGACGCAGCCTAAACACAGCGTGAAGCCTAGACGCAGCCTAGACGCAGCCTACACACAGCGTAAAGCCTAGACGCAGCGTAAACACAGCCTAAACACAGCGCTTAGCCTAGATGCAGCCTAAACACAGCGTAAAGCCTAGACGCTGGCTTAACACAGCGTAAAGCCTAGACGCTGCCTAAACACAGCGTAAAGCCTAGACGCAGCCTAAACACAGCGTAAAGCCTAGACGCAGCCTAAACACAGCGTAAAGCCTAGACGCAGCCTAAACACAGCGTAAAGCCTAGACGCAGCCTAGACGCAGCCTAAACACTGCGTAAAGCCTAGACGCAGCCTAAACACAGCGTAAAGCCTAGACGCAGCCTAAACACAGCGTAAAGTCCAGATGCAGCCTAAACACAGCGTAAAGCCTAAACAAAGCGTAAAGCCTAAACAAAGCGTAAAGCCTAAACACAGCGTAAAGCCTAGATGAAGCCTAAACACAGCGTAAAGCCTAAACACAGCGTAAAGCCTAGATGCAGCCTAAACACAGCGTAAAGCCTAAACACAGCGTAAAGCCTAGATGCAGCCTAAACACAGCGTAAAGCCTTCTCACTCTCATTAAACGTCATGTTTCAGACAGGGCTTGGCCTGTGCACACAAGCCTTGTAAGCCTGTCTGGCTAGAGAGCAGTGAGCTTTTGGTCAAGTCTTTCATTCTCCTTTCGCTGGGAATGCCGTAAAGTGACGTGGGGTGGGAGACCAACTATAAATATGCAGGTTGGCTATACTCGAGGAGTTTCTACCAAGCCAGGACGCTGTGGGCGGGACATTGGACCAGACTATGGAGGGGTGTTTTGACTGTAGTTTTGTCAGATATGTACATAAACAACGTAAGGATGGTCTTATAGGATGGCCCCTAATCCAGCCAGCCCTGGCGTTTTCCGTTTTACCAAAGAACCAAAATCACCGGCTAAAGAAGCAAAGCAACAATGTACTGTACCTACCAGAGATGGGCTAATCTAATTTGACATTATTTGACATAATTAAGGCATTATTCAAAAATTCTGGGCTCCATCCGAGCTGCCCTCTGAGGATAGTAGAGTCCCTCAGTGTATTGGGAAAATAAAGGTTGATTGATTGATTGATTGATTGATGTTATAGCTATATAATGTGCTATAAACTCCCAAAAGTCTAATTAAAACAAATCATGGCATGCATACTTATTGATCTCGTGTGCTACAGGTTTTAAACTGTGAGGAGAAAACTGGTGCAGGTCGTAATTTTCCACGAGAGATGCCCTACAGCATTCCTGATTCTCACACCATTCCTATGCCAGCCAAGCTGAACCTGACCCATATCCCTTTTCCGCATAGACACTATCAAAAAGATCAAAATAAACAAGACCCAACATGCCCCGAAACCGAGAAATCTGGTCAAGGGGAACGAGGGCAGGTAGGAGATGTTGAGTGAATCGGTTTCACTGTGTTGGGCTGATGTTCAGTTTATACTCCATTTCCAGGAATTATTAGGAAAAACCTGGCCACTGGCCAATTTACTGGAAACATCTACCATACAGGAGCACTTTGTTCTGCAAACTGCAATGTTGGGAGGTGGTTTTATTGAACTACAGTGCTGACAAGTCCAGCTCACGGGGCTTCCTGCGCGATGTTTCCTCCTTGCCATTCTATTACGAACAAAAGAATTTTATCAAAAAAAAAAAGAATAATAAACACACACGTGTTCTGGACTTCCTAGCACAACAGCCTGGAGCCTTTTGAAGGTTTTGGGGATCTGAAGACCTATCTGACCGAGGCAATTGGAGGATTTCGGAATGTCGGTTGTGCTTTAGACCCCTTTCCCGAGCGGATGAATCTGATGAGTGCCAGTACGTTGAAACAGTGTTCTGCTAGGCCTTTTTGAGAAAGACGGAACCCTGGTTCTTCAACTGGTTCTGCTCATGCTTTGTAGAACCTTGGTGCTGTTCAGCAAACCAGTCTGGAACCAGATCAACTACCGGCAAGATGACGTAGAAGAGGTTCTTCAGCAGACCACCGGGTGTCGCCATTGTTGGCTTCTCTTTCCATAACAACTGACATGCCCATGGATGTCGCCCTAGTTGGTGCTGAGGAACCTACTATTCATTGGTTCCAGCTGGGAACAGAACTTTTTGGGCTCCGAACTAAAGCATCTGTAGTAGAAGCGGTACATTAGTTGCGTAAACCAGAGCGGAACCTGTTCCACATCGGTGGAAACAGGCTTAAAGAGAACTCCATCAAAACCTGGTGATGGACCGGTCTTCTGAGAACGTGAGTGAATGCTCTTCCCACCGTTCAGCCCCACTACAAACGAGCTAACCTTCTACAGCTGCATATTTATATTCATCTGTTAATAGACCAGCTCATTTTCCCTTCATCTATGTGTTCCGGAGATTGGGTTGACAGCACTAGGAAACAAAAGCACCAGGCACTGCTCTACATATCCGCGGTTCTAGATAAAGAAACCAGCAGGCCTCGCCCACAATCTGTTCAGACATCACCCACATGAGAAGGCGAGGTTGGCCAATGTTTACTTTAGATAATCCACCAAGCTTCTTTCACTTTTCACTTTCAAAGACCTGAAAGGAAAGTTCTGGGAGAGTTCGGAAAGGAAAAGCCATTCTCCCAGAACTTTCCAGCTCCGTGCCTCGGAGTTCCAAGCTGCTTTCACTTTCTCTTCCCCCGTCCCAATCAGGCTAGGGGATATACACCCTGGAAAAAGTCTAAACCCTGGTTTTGTTTACTCTGGAAGTGTAACGAAAGTGTACACACTGAGAGTGGAAGTCAGCATAAACACACAGGCCTCCCGAGTTTGGAAGTTCAACTGGGGTTGTGCTACTGAACCCAAATCTAACCTCCTGGAGTTTTCCCTGCTCCAGTACATCTGAAATGCCTTAGCTGAGGAGCTTAGTAAGCGACTACTTCATCCTCCACCCACCACTCTGGTAGCCGCTCTCTCGACAGGCTTCACAGAACATTGCCAACACTCCCATTCCCTCCATTTAGAAAGTGTAACGGCTCATCAAAGCGCTCTCCTGAGAGTTTAGCTGCCACCCACCATCCGACACGCTGCTTCCCTCCTCTTACTAGGCGTGTGAAGATCCAAAAATACCTCAGCGTTCCATTATAACAATGCTCTATTTGTTACAGCGGAACTAAGGAGTGCCTCGTGTTCGTATGTCAGTGCTACGGTCTTGACGTTCGGCCATTTAAAACCACTGGAGAGGTAACGACGCCTTTACTTTCAGGTTCAGCAGGATTTTCAATACAGGGCTCAAATTTCATGCCAATTTTCCAATTTTTGGATGTTGAAATCTTGGAAAAACCTTATCCCAGAAACCCACTGCCGGACAATGGAGGCAGTATGTAGAGTCAGTAGTTCAGACCGGTATTTAAATGAGAGGCTAATTAAACGTTTTCTCTTAGGATGAGGTCATCGGGTTCTGAAATCCATGCCTGCAAGACGTTCCAGAAAGGCGGAGCGGGAACACCGTTAAAGGTCCAGAGACATTTGGATCAGTTTCCTTAATTAAAAAACGGCCATGTCTAATATTTGTTGTCTCATTTGTTGAACTGGGTTCTCTTTATTCACTTTTAGGACTGAAAATCGGAGTTCTAGGCCAAATTTATGCAGAAATTTCAAAAATTCCAATAGATTCCCAAAGTGGCTCACCAAGAAATGCCTCAGCAGTTTTCTTTACTGAGCTGTTACCAGGATTTACAGTATTCCACCCTCTATAGCACAGAGGATTATCCCAATATTGGGACCCAGTGGCTGATAGCATTAATGGGGCTGGCTAATATGATGACAGTTATTGTTAGCGTGGCATTAATGCATGGTGTTGTCCCGACTGCATCTTCAATACCTGAAGAGCGTTGGCCTGCTGCATCCGTAACTCCACTCTTATCCAGCTACATAGGTCTGAACCTGGACCACAGCTCTAAATGATGAGTGCAGTGCTAAGACCCTCCTTTCACGACATTAGAAAGGCTCCACTCCGTGGCCATGTTGGTATAAGCTGGGCTGCTGTGACCGCACTTCGCCATGCTCCGGTGGCAGCCAGAGGGATGAAGGCAGCTGCCACTTTAGAGCCTGTAGTCATGTTTGCACTGGTTGCCTGAACTCTGAACACTTACCTCACTCCTTCCACTCATGTTACGGCGAGCGGTATATGCAGGCGGATCAAACAAACACGCCCAGTCTGTTTGCCCTATAACACTTCCAGAGCCGCACACTCATTAATTATTATCCTTACCTGGGCTCCTACATAATAACCCTCACCGGCTAGCCTCATAGCACTCCATGCAGGTACTCCCCAGTGCCCCCCGTCTAGTGCTATTCAGTCCGGGGGGCTTTGCAGCAATCCCAACTGTCACCAGCCATTTCCAATCAGATTCAGGTCTCTCTTGGACACAATGGCTCAGGGCGAAGCACTCCCACACTCGCTCGTTTCTCTTTTTTTCCCGCATCCCTCGTTCCTCCCATAGAGTCCCAGTCATTTTTGGACCCACCTAAAGTCGGCTGTTTCGTTCGCCTGAGAGGTGCAAAACTTCACATACACACTAAGGGGAGGTCCCCAAACACTAATCCACAGCCATACTGACCCGCACTCCTCTATCTGTCGTTTATTCATCCCTTGTTCCTCCTATAGAGTCCCAGTCATTTTCAACCCAAACCAAGCAGTAATGCTGTCGTTCGGCCGAGAGCCACCAAACTTCACATACTCGCTAAGGGCAGGTCCCCAGATGCTAATCCACAGCTATACTGACCCGCACTTCTCTATCTGTCGTTTATTCATCTCTTGTTCCTCCTATAGAGTCCCAGTCATTTTCAACCCAAACCAAGCAGTAATGCTTTCGTTCGGCCGAGAGCCACCAAACTTCACATACTCATTAAGGGCAGGTCCCCAGATGCTAATCCACAGGTATACTGACCCGCACTTCTCTATCTGTCGTTTATTCATCCCTCGTTCCTCCTATAGAGTCCCAGTCATTTTCAACCCAAACCAAGCAGTAATGCTTTCGTTCGCCCGAGAGCCACCAAACTTCACATACTCACTAAGGGCAGGTCCCCAAGCACTAATCCACAGCCATACTGACCCGCACTCCTCTATCTGTCGTTTATTCATCCCTCGTTCCTCCCATAGAGTCCCAGTCATTTTCAACCCAAACCAAGCAGTAATGCTTTCGTTCGCCCGAGAGCCACCAAACTTCACATACTCACTAAGGGCAGGTCCCCAGACGCTAATCCACAGTCAGACCGACCCGCACTCGTTTACTCATCCCTCGTTCCTCACCGAGCAAGCTGCGCAACCATCCCGCGTTTCCTTTGGGGAATGCACTTTTCTAGTTATCCATGTACTTCTTGTACAATGTTTATTTTTGACATCTCAGTTTTGGCCCATTGAGAGCCGAGTTTATTAATAATAAAAGTTTATATGTATTTATTTATTTAGGATGCCATTGTATTTAGTTATGCATTAAAACTTTTGGTTTTCCAAAAAAAAAAAGAAAAAAGAAAAAAATGGTTTAAATAAAAAAAAGTGAAAATACTGACCAAAATTTATAATATATATAAATATTTATAATCAATAAATAAAAATGATATCATATATACTGAACATATTAATACAACTAAACACACAAAAATGCAAGTTAATAAAAAACAGAAGTATCATTCTGTTTTTTTTATTTTTCCACCCAAGAGCCTCTTGAATTTCAGTTTCGGTTTCAGCCTGGAATTTGCATTTTGGCACAACACTAATTGCGAAAAGCTGTTACGTGCATACCGTCCAGACCTTGATCTCATGTCCCCGAGTCCTTGTGCAACACTAATCCGCCTGTCCACATGAATAATCACCGCCTTGACTACGAATCCCTCACCTCTCCTCATTCGTCTTCTCTTCCATAGCACAGTCTCACATGGGAACGGTCTGGCAATGCCATTCCTGCACGGCAGTCCCTCGAGAAGGAAGGACAGGAAGCGCTGGAATGTATATGATTTATAGCCTCCGACACGGCAACTCATTTCCCCACGACTTTTTCACCAAAGTAAACGGTTGCTCGGGGCAACAGCACAGCATCACATTCCGCCGGCGGTCACTCAGCCCTCAGCCATGACCAGCCAGACTTGGGGGTCACGCTAACTATGAAGTGTAGGAATTAATCAGTAGTGAATTAAGGCCTTTCCTTGGAACGGATGAGTCAGACACTCTGAGGCCTGTGAGCAAGTCCGCTAGCGCGTTGTGCAAGTTCAGATGTTTCGAATGCTAATGGTGTTGAAAGACTGAGGCTGAAGATTAAACAGCCTGTCTATAGCCGGCAAATGAGTATCTGGTGGGAATTCCAGAATTTCAGTGCATTAGAACACATAGCACCTACTTCTATCTATCTATCTATCTATCTATCTATCTATCTTCTTTGAGGGAAAGAGAAAGAAAGCGAAAGAGATCAGGGTCCACTAACACGTCCCCCAGTTCTGAGATGCTCGGTCTGTATAAAAGCTGTATAAAGCAGTTTTCGGAAAAAACTTCGTAAAATTCCGTTTTTTTTTTCTCTCATTAAGAACGAATGGGGTGGAAAAGTACATGCCTATCTACTGTACCTCTGCTCAACCAACAGACACCATTTCCCAAACACTACCTCCGGGCAGACCCCTGAGCATGAACTGAATGTTGGCCTGACCTGCACTCTTGTGCTCACTCCCACCCCACCATCCTTCCTCATTTCTCCCATAGAGTCCCATTCATTTTTGACCTTAGCTACACCCCACCATTTCCTTCACCCTACAGCCACCAAACCCATTAGGGCAGAGCTCCAAACTCTAATCCACAGCCATACTGCACTCCTCTACGTGTCCTGACTTACAGTTTTCGGAAAACTCAGTGAAATTCCGGGTTTTTTCCCTCATTAAGAACGAATGGGGTACATCTGTACATCTGCTCAACCAACAGACACCATTTCCCAAACACTCCCTCCGGGCAGACCCCTGAGCATGAACTGAATGTTGGTCCGACCCTGACTGTTCTGCTTGTCTTCCTCTGCCACCACCCCATCCCTTCCTCCCTCATTTCTCCCATAGAGTCCCATTCATTTTTGGCCTTAGCTACACCCCACTGTTTCCTTCACCCTACAGCCACCAAACTGCACATACCCATTTAGGGCAGCGCCCCAAACTCTAATCCACAGCCATACTGACCCGCACTCCTCTACGTGTCCTTTATTCAACCCTTGTTCCTCTAATAGACTCCCATTCATTTTTTAGCAACACCTAGCAAACAGGCCATCAACAAGCATCAGAGGTGGAATCACCCAGCTCCCCCACACTTTTCCAGTTTTGCTGTTGGTTACTTATGATTTAACATGCAAAGCATGCTTTATTATGTCATGTGAACATCTGGACCAATCATAAGGGACCTTTAGCTGTGTAGAAGGACATCTGATTGACCAGCAACAGGCTGGAGGGGGTTAACAGCCTAATGAACGCAGGAGCTCAGATCTAAACTTGTAGCTCCTGACATGCTTGCACAGGTCACCTCAGGACCAGCATCTCCAGCCTACCCAGCTGAGCTCTCAGCTCTTTCGTCTCTGCTACACCCGAGTACTAAACAAAGGAGGTGAAGCGAATCAATAAGGTTCTAGGTTAGAGTTCCAGCAGGAAGCTGACCTGAGGAGGCTGAAGTAAGGCAAGAACACTTACCAGGTGGTTGTTCTCGTAAACATTTTCTTTACTCAGGGAGTCAAAGTCTCTACAATAAAAGGGGACACAAGGAGCATGAGTCATTCAGAGCAAACCCAGCATGTAGAGCATCAGATTAGAGGAGCAAGTCCACCAACAGTCTGAAAAACAGGACCTCTCTCACGTTACAGTGGTGGTGATGGGAACCACACCAACACAGCCTCTTTATTCACCATCCAGTGAGCCCACCAGTGAGCCCACACGTGTCCTCTGAGTTCATGGTGTATGTAAAGTTGATGAGGGTAATACAGTCATAAACCTGGGGGAAATGGAAATGAGGACGAGTTCCACCAGAATGGAAACAGGGATACATGAGAGCTCAACCCAAATCTGTCCCAACGGCCCAGCCTTCAGAGTCGGGCCTCAGTTCATCCCCTCCTGCTGGTAGGAACCGATGCAGTATGTTGATGTTCTGTGTGCTAGGAAGCCGACGGTACACAGTACCTACACAGTCGACTCACACTAATATGACGAGGCGCTATGCGGCAGCGTGTAACTCATTGAGGAAGTCACATTCATGTGACATTCTCCTGGTCCACTCATCCATGTGAAAGGCACTCTTAACCAGCTGGGTATGAATTCATGGCTCATGGCTCCAGATACCTGCGACAACCTACCAGGACCTTACTGGGTCACTCCCAGCCCAGTCCGCGCTGCACACGGCAGTTACTCTAGATATTACCTAGTGGTCATAATAAAGTGACCCGACTATGTACTATTAGAGCCCCGCTTTCTTTGGGCACTATTTTGCCTCACAGCACCCTGCATGCATCCCACCGCCTACAAACGATGATTCAAATAAAGGCATTACAGTTATTTAGAGCCCAGGCCTGATCACAGCACCATCATAAAACAGTTCCTCAGGGATCCAGCCGCTTATTCATAACCACTTCCTATAATAACTCTCTGTGAGGGGAGCGGTTTTAAAAGAGGACGTCTGGTTACCTTCACCACCACTGTGAACGATTCTTCCATAGCAGGTTTCTCCAGAATGAAGCGTTTTACAGCAAAACCACACCGAGTGGCTGTGTTTACATCCCAACCGTTTCATTATGTAGAATTGTAGGGACATGGGTGGAGTTCCCCTTTAACCTCTCACACACACACACACACACACACACACACACACACACACACTTACACCGCCAACAAGAAGCAAACAGGAGGGATTTCCCAAATCCTAACACTGTAAAATCCCAGTTTGGACCGGGTTTATCCACATGCTGCACGCAAAGCCAGACATGCGACCGCGAGGCGAGCAGCCTTCTCAGGCTGGGAGTTGAGGTTTGCCCGCCGGCTCGGTTCGGCTCGGTTCGGCTCGGCTCGGCTGAGCGGTGAGACTCCCGAGTGAAACGGAAGGAATGTGCAGAAAGTAGCCGAACAGAGAAGCAGTACTCACATGAGGTCGGGTCTGTGTTTGTGGATGAGAGCACAGAAAGCCAAGCCGTCTCTGAAAGACGTGGTCATGTTGGTAATGGCCACATCTCTGTAGCCCTCGCACTGGATCTTACACCACTGCTGAAGCGCCTTCACAGCCGCCATGAAGCACCGACAGCTCCCTGCAGCCTCACACCGCGAACCGGCTCCGTTGACTCGGCTGACTCGCTCTGGGGCCTCGCTGTTCGTCCAGAAGCGCCTTGAACACCAGCACGCTGAAACCCGCACACAGAGCTCAGACTGAGAGAGTTACAGATCCACAGGAGGGGAGGAGGAGGAGTCGGGCTCAGACTCGGAGTCAGGGCTTTTACAAGTTCGGGGGAGGTTGGGGGAGGTGCTGTGGGGAAGTTTCAGCTCCTCCTCAGAATGAAGCGCCTGTAGTCCCGAGGAGGAGAAAGTGGATGTTCATATGACTGTTTATGTTTCAGTGTGTGGAGATTAACGCACACCCGTTTAGTTCTGTCACACGTTCGGTTAGCTTTCACAATATGAGTGACAGGCCACAGATTACTGTACTGAGATTACAGATTACTATACTGAGATTACAGATTACTGTACTGAGAGCACAGATTACTGTACTGAGATTACAGATTACTGTACTGAGACCACAGATTACTATACTGAGATTACAGATTACTATACTGAGATTACAGATTACTGTACTGAGATTAAAGATTACTATACTGAGACTACAGATTACTGTACTGAGATTACAGATTACTATACTGAGATTACAGATTACTGTACTAAAACTACAGATTACTATACTGAGATTACAGATTACTATACTGAGACCACAGATTACTGTACTGAGACCACAGATTACTATACTGAGATTACAGATTACTATACTGAGACCACAGATTACTGTACTGAGATTACAGATTACTATACTGAGACTACAGATTACTGTACTGAGATTACAGATTACTATACTGAGACTACAGATTACTGTACTGAGATTACAGATTACTATACTGAGATTACAGATTACTGTACTAAGACTACAGATTACTGTACAGAGACCACAGATTACTATACTGAGATTACATATTACTGTACTGAGACCACATTTTACTGTACTGAGACTACAGATTACTATACTGAGAGCACAGATTACTATACTGAGATTACAGATTACTGTACTAAGACTACAGATTACTATACTAAGATTACAGATTACTGTACAGAGACTACAGATTACTATACTAAGATTACAGATTACTGTACAGAGACTACAGATTACTATACTAAGATTACAGATTACTGTACTGAGACTACAGATTACTTTACTAAAACTACAGATTACTGTACTGAGATTACAGATTACTATACTGAGACTACAGATTACTGTACTGAGATTACAGATTACTATACTGAGACTACAGATTACTATACTGAGACCACAGATTACTATACTGAGATTACATATTACTGTACTGAGACCACATTTTACTGTACTGAGAGCACAGATTACTATACTGAGACCACAGATTACTATACTGACAGCACAGATTACTATACTGAGACTACAGATTACTTTACTAAAACTACATATTACTGTACTAAGATTACAGATTACTGTACAGAGACTACAGATTACTATACTAAGATTACAGATTACTGTACAGAGACCACAGATTACTATACTAAGATTACAGATTACTGTACTGAGACTACAGATTACTTTACTAAAACTACAGATTACTGTACTGAGACTACAGATTACTGTACTGAGACTACAGATTACTATACTGAGACCACAGATTACTATACTGAGACTACAGATTACTGTACTGAGACCACATTCTACTGTACTGAGATTACAGATTACTATACTGAGACCACAGATTACTATACTGAGACCACAGATTACTATACTGAGACTACAGATTACTGTACTGAGACCACATTCTACTGTACTGAGACTACAGATTACTGTACTGAGAACACATTTTACTGTACCGAGACCACAGATTATTATACTGAGACCACAGATTACTGTACTGAGACCACAGATTACTGTATTGTAATGCTTTATGGCCTCTATAATAATTCATAGCCTATTAAAGGTAGTTGCCCAGCTACACCAGTCACACAGAAAGTGATGATGTCACAGTGTGATGTCAAAAAGTTGCTATTTTATGATACAATTGATTTAAATACAATAATATGATTTATCTCACAGTTATGGACCAGTATCTCAGAATGATGACTTGCTCTCTCATAATAATAGAATTCTGTTTAAAAATTATGAACGGCTCTCTCATTCTGTACTACATCATCATTATAAAAGTCTTATAATTACTAATATCTCATAACTGTGACTTCATTATGACTCTCATTAAAATCATTATTAACTACCTCAAACTAGGGCTCATAATAAACTCTTACTGTCTCATATTCGACTCAAGTTCTCACAGTTATGACTTGGTATCTCAGAATAATGATATCCAGATTAGCTTCTCATAACTCCAAATCAGAATTATAAAACCCCCCATCAGATCCGACTGCCTGTTCGTCAGATACCCAGGCACTCCGCAGTGATCAGCAGGGCTCAGTCTGCTCTGTGTCCTATCCAGGGACGGGACGGCTGGGACTTTGAGACTTCCTATGCCACCACAGCAGCGTGGATCATGCTCGACTGGGTGTGGCTCCGAGTGAAAGCCTTTCAGGTGTTGCAAGACTTGTTTGGTCTTGCTGAGTCACATTGACCTGCCACACACACAGGCTCGTGCAGTAGGTGCATGTCAGATCTGGATATCCCACACAAACTGCTGGACGGAGTTTAAACTCGACCTACGAGCAGTTTAAACCCGTCTCAGACGTGCTCAGGCGTTTACCACACACAGCTGTTCCGCATGTACTGCTGTTCATGAAGGGCACTCCCCCCCCCACCCAACCCCCGCACCGGCAGCTCTCCGTGGCCCTCTGGTGGGCTGTGTATGTTTGTTTGTATGTAGGAATACTGAGACAGACAGGCAGACAGGCAGACAGGCAGGCAGGCAGGCAGACAGACAGACAGACAGACAGACAGACAGATAGATAGATAGATAGATAGATAGATAGATAGATAGATAGATAGATAGATAGATAGATAGACAGATAGACAGACAGACATATAGATAGACAGATAGACAGACAGACAGACAGACAGACAGACAGACAGACAGACAGACAGATAGATAGATAGATAGATAGATAGATAGATAGATAGATAGATAGATAGATAGATAGATAGATAGATAGATAGATAGATAGATAGACAGACAGACAGACAGACAGATAGACAGATAGATAGATAGATAGATAGACAGACAGACAGACATATAGACAGATAGACAGACAGACAGACAGACAGACAGACAGACAGACAGATAGATAGATAGATAGACAGACATATAGACAGATAGACAGACAGACATATAGACAGATAGATAGATAGATAGATAGATAGATAGATAGATAGATAGATAGACAGATAGACAGATAGATAGATAGACAGACAGATATGCAGTGGGTGCCCATCATCATCCATAATGGACAGCAGTTTGTGCAGTGTCCTTCTCTCCGCCACCTTCACCACCGAGTCCAGCTCCACACCAACAACTGACCCTGCTCAGCTGACTAGCCTGTCGCTTCTTCCCAGCACACCACAGCATAGAGGAGACAGCTGGACACCAGTCTGATAGAACATCTGCAGGAGCTTCCTACAGACGCTGAAGGAACCCAGTCTGATAGAACATCTGCAGGAGCTTCCTACAGACGCTGAAGGAACCCAGTCTGATAGAACATCTGCAGGAGCTTCCTACAGACGCTGAAGGAACCCAGTCTGATAGAACATCTGCAGGAGCTTCCTACAGACGCTGAAGGAACCCAGTCTGATAGAACATCTGCAGGAGCTTCCTACAGACGCTGAAGGAACCCAGTCTGATAGAACATCTGCAGGAGCTCCTTACAGACGCTGAAGGAACCCAACATCCCCACCCTTTTCATCCGGTCCACTTGCAGCATGGAGTGACGCCACTTGGGCAGTCCATTCCCGGTTGTAAGATCTGGGGCCCCATATCAGCCACATGTGAAGAACACAGTTGGGGCTAATCTGGCCCAAAGGCTCACCACAAGATGTGGGTCAAATCTGGAACCGATCCACACCAGACTTGTCTCACGTGGCCCAACCTTGAGGGACAGCCAAGATGACGCTGGCATGTTGCAGGATGACCATGCCGGGACTCATTGGGGTCAGATTGTGAAAGAGCCATTCAGGGAAGATTCATTCATTCTCTAAGAGTCTTATCCTTCTGGCTTGTGTGGGTGTCTGAAGCCTGTCCTAGAAGGGAAACCAGGCCACCAGGGCTTTTTCAATTCCGGAACGAGACTCATGGACCAGACAGTCTGGTTTTGAGAACTCACGAGATTTACACTGACCCCTATGAAACTGAAGCAAAGGCAGTAATGATGGGTAAACCTTTTGTCACTCGACAGCTATGGCCCACGGTTGACTCTGTGGTTTGTTCATTGCTATCAATGCTGGGAATCCTGAGCCGAAGCAAAGCCTTAACATTCCCGTTTCCCGTTTGTCTTTGAGCTGCACTGGCAAAACACTGACCTCACAGTCTTCAGAGTTTCAGGCTTCCAGGCCACAGATTAGAATGTGTCATTGGTGTTATGGATAAACAGTACAGGGCCCATGATCCTAAACAGGTCCTCCAAATGGTCACTAGTTTCACTCTCTCGGGCCTTTATGACTTCGCTGGAGCAAAGGTGTAGACCGGTTTGGTGAGATCCAAGGACTAGTTTGAGAACCACTGCTACAAAGTTTTGCTCAGCTAAGGCTTGCAACAGCTACTGAACACTGAGTGGAGGTTTGTTACCTACCTCACGTCCCTTCAGTCTTTTTATCAAAAGTACCCACCATATTGTAGGTGACTAGCGCTAAGATTAGACACCCCTGGGATCAGATAAGGCTGAACTTAGCGCTAAGGGCCAGTATGGGTGCAGGTTCCAACGAGCAGTAGATCACGTGATCGGACATTTGAAAGCTGAGCAGTTGCCTAATCAAGTAGACTCCCTCCACCGGCCCTGTAAAGTACCCACCCTGTGTCGGGTAGTGTTGGGGTGCTGGCATCACAGCTGTGCCTGTGCCTGGAGCTTTGCTGGACTGCTGCTCCTGTAGTTTGTACATACCTTGTTGACCGTGCTGGGTCAAGAACACAACACACTGCCGGTTACAACCAAAGGCCGGGTGTTGATGCCATGGTAACCATGGGAAAGTGCATCTCTGGTTGGCCAGGGATCTTTAAAAACATACTGGCAGGCAGGGTAATTATATCAAGGCGCCCCTGGGCACTTAGTACCAGTCCTACAAGACCGGGCTCCAGTAGATTTGAATAGGGAGGGGCCTTTAAACCTGAAACTGAAAGCCACGTTACCGTTTCAACAACGCGCTTTTGGTATTTGGCTGAGATCAAGGAGAGTGGAATTCCTCCTGCCTAGGTCTCAACAGTGAAATGACTGAAGGGTGGGGTCTCCTAGAGGTGATTTTCTTTGGCCAGCAGTCCCCAAACCATTGTACACACCAACATGTGTCCAGATTTGGATCCTCCAGCTCAGGATTATGGATTTCAGCCAGTCTCAGAAACGTGTCATTGGGATTTGGAACAAGGGCCATACAAAGCTCTGCTCCACCTTTAAGCACCCCTGTGCCCGGGGAAAGTACCTGACCAGCTGATTTAGGTTTGTTGTGGCGGAGAATGTTGTGTAGAAGTGTGGTGTAGAACCTTCGCAGGACGATTTGCATACAAAGCAACAGAAACTGCCTCACCAAGTCAAGGAGAACAGAAGTGAACCAAGGACGGATCCCTGAGGAACTCCAGATTGATAGGTTTCAGAAGAGGCTACCCTTCATGGATGGAGACCCAACATTTTCATCCTCCACCCATATACACACAGGAGCAATGAGCACACACTGGAGCAGTGGGCAGCCCAATCCACCTCCCCCAGAGAGCAGATGGTTGGGGGGTTAGGCGTCTTGCTCAAGGGCACTTCAGTCATGTCTTGCCATGACAGGGAACTGAACCTACAACCTTCCGGGCACTGGGTTCTTTCTAGAACCTCCAGCCCATGACTGGCCCCTATAGTTACACCGGCTCAAGTAGGGCAAGTTGCACTTACAGCCAACAGCAGGGTGACTCGGCTGTTAACCAAAGACTCTGGGAAACATATTCACCAACTGCAAAGCGACATCGAACGGTCGTCGTCCTTTCTCAGATCATCTGCCACCAAACGCAGGTTCCTACTTCACTACAGAGGCAGCTCAAGTTCTTCAAGTTCAAGCTCCAGTCTTAACTAGCGGCCATCCATCATCCACCACGTCTCCGGTACAGGGCATTCCGGAAGAATGGTACAGCACATGTGGTCCATGACCTCAAGTTCTCCCATGCTGAGATCATTCCACCGGCTTCCTGCTGAAGCATGATTCAGACTTAACGTTCTGGTTCCCACACTTCAAGAGGTCTCGGCTCTTCATTACCCTGTTCCAGAACTACACCTGTATGCCAGCTTTGAACCTAAACTCTGACTGGTGGGGAACTTTATCCAGAACTCTGTCTAGAGTCCCGTAGCTCCTTTCACCCCGGGTCAGGACCTCTTTAAGGAATACCTGCACTGTGGAGATTTTCTGGAATTTCTTCAAGAATGTTCTGGAATTCTGGAAATGGTTTCTTGTTGGACCGCTGTAAAGTTCTCACTATAAGCTCACACCATGTACCAACAGTACCTAAAGCAGCCAAGGAGCTACAGTCTTCCGTGCGACTCCATTTGGTTTCCAGTTTTCTAATATTTTAATGTTTGAGATGAGCCGAATGGGTTTTTTGTGAAGCAGGAAACCCCCCCACCCTCTCCCTGTACTGAACACCACGCACTCGGACTGTCAGCACACGTTTTATTAGCAATTTAAAGTGATGATTGTTAAAACCGTATGAACTCGACGGTAGTCACCAGTTTTCAATTGCTTTCTAGACCCACTGCGGCCACACGTGTCGTTAATTCAGTCAGATCCAAATGTACAAAAGGTGCAGAAAGAGCATGATCGTCGTGAGCATCTTGCTGGAAGTCGAAGAACCACATTCAAGTATATTCAAGAAAAGAAAAAAAACAAGAAATCACACGCCATCTTTGGGAAACACTATTCAGCCTTAACCCACTCTGGTTTAAATCCTACAATACTTTAAAAAGTCGACTTGTTCAATTCAATACACATCTTTCTGAAAAATCGTCACAGTTATTAAGTTCACAGAAGCCCAGAGTAGCATGTGTGGAAGCCTGATCAAGCCGGTTAAAGGAGGAGCCATAGTAACTCGATATCAAATATCAAAACTATGACTCATTTTCTTAAAGTACTGATTTAGTACCTCATCATACTGAAATTATTCTGAAAGGATTATCTACTTCCTTGGAATTCAGAAACAGTTAATTAACAACTTCTTGGACACAGTGTCTCAAAGTCTCGGGAAAACAAAACATCATTTCAAAATACATCAAGAAGTTACGGCATTATTAAGGAAATACCTCGGTAATATTTCAGAACATTTTGAGGTACTTTCATGAGGTCATGATATAAAGCCAACATTCCATGAACATGAGATATGATGGAAAAATAAATCAGCTGAGGCACTAAATCAATACATCGTTAATACTGTTATATTTAGTGGAGATATGAAGATATTGGTCCTTATTTTGAGATACCAGTACGGAAGCCAATATTTTGAAAGGAAAAACTCAGATTCTCAAAAACTCGAAATCAGGTCATTTACGTCAATATATTAAGAAGCAAAGTGTTTCTATTTTATTTTCTGTTTATTTTTCTATTAATACTCTGAGAATAAAGCCAACACAAGAAAAAATTTTGCTTGGCAGGAAAAGTCTTCCGTAAAATGATCAGTGAGAAATTCAAATTCAGTAAACTGAAACTATGAACTCAATCAGTATGAAAGGAACGACAACATCCAATATTGGATTTGAAAGCTATCTGATTATTATAACGCACATAAACACTATTTTATTCCACAGGCTGAAAACTGAAACTTTCAAGCATTATGTAAACATGGAAAAATATTTTTAATTCTTGAAACTCTTCGAGATGCTTCAATCAATCAGAAAGACCACTGACCATACTTTAAAGACCAGACATGAATTAAACCTAGCCTTGAACTACACTGCAAAACTAACAATGTCTCACCATGAAAAACCTTATTAACTCTAGACTTGGACTTAATCCGGGTCAGGGCACCAGGTGTCCGAGCAGGCAGCCTACAGCACCTCCCTCTTATACAACACAGGATTCCGTACATTCTTTGTAAAAGCGAATCACAGTTTGGATGCACTCTATAAGGCACGACGTGTCAGAGGTCTCTCATACGTCTTTCAGTAGTACCATCCAAATGTCGCATCAGCAGGCCTTTACAATTACCGCACAGCGTTCCAACCACGCAGAACACGACCCCATTGCTTTCACAGTCAAGTCCGGTTCTCCAGACTGATTTCTGAATTGCTCTCTGGACCAACAGACAAACATCAAACATGCAACGGCTGTACAATGTACAATCAAGGTACAATGCTAGTGCAATTAAGCTTAATAAACAGCCCGACATATACAGACACAATCCTCTGACTCCACCCAACAGCACCGAATTCTGAGGATCTGGACACAGATTCCTAAAAGCACAAGAGCATGAATATCAGTTTAAGCCTGGGAGAAGTTTAAAATATACTCTAATCTGCTTCAGTCTTCCGGAAACCCTGTATCAGAAGAGCCACAAGCTCACTGGGAGTTTGTATAACTCACTATGAAAGCCCCTTGAACCCTTCAACGCAGCAATGACATAACCGTGCCATAAAGATGTGATGCTGGAGGAATG
This sequence comes from Prochilodus magdalenae, assembly GCA_024036415.1. NCBI lineage: Eukaryota > Metazoa > Chordata > Actinopteri > Characiformes > Prochilodontidae > Prochilodus > Prochilodus magdalenae. The sequence continues at coordinate 405,054 of JAMWET010000582.1, forward strand.
CTGCCAGGAACGGCAAGGGTCATCATCATCATCATCATCATCATCAATCCTTCGTTTGAATCCTTTACTCCAAATGATCGGAACGTAGTGGATGAGTGGATGAGGTGTTGCACGGAATGTGTAAACACAGGAGATGTTGTAATACACTTTGCCAAAGTCATGGTGTATTTTCTGCATCCCAGCCGAGTCGTGTCACCTCCAACAGCTATGGAAGCCAACTAAAGGTACTAGACCGTTAGCAGTTAGCAGCCAAGGCTAAATCATTAGCAGCACATTAAGAACTGCACATCACAGTAAGCGGCCGATGCTTTGTTTAGTACTGGCAGCCCTGCGTGAACCTCCTGCATTGGCAGATGTAGCACACGAATATGTCCATCCTGAGGGTGAAACCAGGATGCTACGCATTAAATATGACCAGCTTTAGAGGATGTTACATACACCTTATCATAAGTCATAACCTTATGTTTATGGCGAGGTTATGTCACTGTTAATTATGCGCTCTATGTCAGATTGGAATGCACTCTTAAGACATTATAACCATGTCTATAGATATTATGAATTTGCTAACAACATGCTTTATGAGCAGTGTTCATAACACGCTACACAGATCTGTCCCAAAAAGCCATAACCTGAAATAACCTGTTATGACATGAGATGCATGTTCAAACCTGCCTAGTCATAAAGACACGCTACTCTAAATTACTAACCCCTATGTTGGCTGCTTGTCTTAGCAGGGGGCTAGGTGTGTTAGTTTTAGTTCCAGGCTGCTTGGGTCTAGAATACAACATATAACTTCTTATAATTGGGTTATGAATCAAATGTCTATCAATAATCTGTACGCATGATGGCAAGTGTCCACATTTTCACTTTAAGGCATGATACAATCCATTGAAAATGACAGCGGGTGTGCAGATTAAGATCTTCATTCAGAAATCGGTAGCTTGTTTTTGTGATCAGGCAGGTTGTTGTAATGCTCTATGTAGGCTTGGATCACAGAACACCTAACACATACTACGTTTAAAGCATGTCAATATTAATATGTATATAATATGTATATTAATAATTATAATGGCTTTGAATGCTTCATAACATGTTCTGAATGTTCAAAGGCATTCATAGAAAGTGTTATAAACTGGAAGGCTGTTGGCCAACCACACTCGCTTTCCCTCAATCTTATTGCACGATACCCTTCCCCTGAATGCCTCAAGAACAACAAATGCTAAACAGACACACGTTTCCTGTGATCTACCATTTCTCCCAACAAAAACAGCTTCAATCATTTCAAATCGAGGAAGCTCCAACATCCGAGTTACAAATTTAAAACTGAAAATTGTGTTAAAATGTCCCCTTGAATTCTATTCCCTTTCCTGGTGCTTAACCAGGCTAGTAGTACCATGTGAACTGGCAACCCAGCAAGGATGGAGAATGTATTACAATCAGTAGGCAGATGAATTGTCAAACGGCAGCTTGCTTTTTCCTCCCGCTTCTAATAAGGAACTACGTCCAGCTGATGGTGAAGTTCTGATTAAGGTTCAAACCCAAGTCGTCTACTGTCAGCACCTACAGGAACAGAAAGAGACACAACATGTCACCTGTAATATTAACAAGACCCCCGTCAGGACTGCGATCCCACCTGTTTAATCAAAATCTGTTAACATCTCCAACCTGATTGGCTGCGTATGTGAACGCAGCTTCCTGGGAGTTTACGGTAACTGTGGTTGGCTTGTTCTTCACCCCGTAAAATGAAACGGTCTCCACGGTGATGTAACTTGCTTCCTCATGAGTGTGCACCACGTTCGAGGTCATTGTGTTCTGGGGAAGAACAAAAAACAGGTGAATGTAGATCAGAAACATCGACTTCTTGAACTTGCAATCCGATTGGTTAAAAAGTGGGGCTGGCTGACATGACATTAATAAGATCATAAAACATTCCATAGACATTTCCAAACCCTAATAGTGCAGTGTAGGAGACGCTATAAACCCTAATAGTGCAGTGCAGGAGACGCTATAAACCCTAATAGTGCAGTGCAGGAGACGCTTTATACCCTAATAGTGCAGTGTAGGAGACGCTATAAACCCTAATAGTGCAGTGCAGGAGACGCTATAAACCCTAATAGTGCAGTGCAGGAGACGCTATAAACCCTAATAGTGCAGTGCAGGAGACGCTATAAACCCTAATAGTGCAGTGCAGGAGACGCTATAAACCCTAATAGTGCAGTGCAGGAGACGCTATAAACCCTAATAGTGCAGTGCAGGAGACGCTATAAACCCTAATAGTGCAGTGCAGGAGACGCTATAAACCCTAATAGTGCAGTGCAGGAGACGCTATAAACCCTAATAGTGCAGTGCAGGAGACGCTATAAACCCTAATAGTGCAGTGTAGGAGACGCTATAAACCCTAATAGTGCAGTGTAGGAGACGCTATAAACCCTAATAGTGCAGTGTAGGAGACGCTATAAACCCTAATAGTGCAGTGCAGGAGACGCTATAAACCCTAATAGTGCAGTGTAGGAGACGCTATAAACCCTAATAGTGCAGTGCAGGAGACGCTATAAACCCTAATAGTGCAGTGCAGGATACGCTATAAACCCTAACAGTGCAGTGTAGGAGACGCTATAAACCCTAATAGTGCAGTGCAGGATACGCTATAAACCCTAATAGTGCAGTGCAGGAGACGCTATAAACCCTAATAGTGCAGTGCAGGAGACGCTATAAACCCTAATAGTATGGAAACGCAGTGCAGTGTGAGGGAACGCTACAAACCCTAATAGTGCAGTGCAGGAGACGCTATAAACCCTAATAGTGCAGTGCAGGAGACGCTATAAACCCTAATAGTGCAGTGCAGGAGACGCTATAAACCCTAATAGTGCAGTGCAGGAGACGCTATAAACCCTAATAGTGCAGTGCAGGAGACGCTTTATACCCTAATAGTGCAGTGCAGGAGACGCTATAAACCCTAATAGTGCAGTGCAGGAGACGCTATAAACCCTAATAGTGCAGTGCAGGAGACGCTATAAACCCTAATAGTGCAGTGCAGGAGACGCTACAAACCCTAATAGTGCAGTGCAGGAGACGCTACAAACCCTAATAGTGCAGTGCAGGAGACGCTATAAACCCTAACACCCTAATAGTGCAGAGTAGTGAGACGCTATAACCCTGCAGTGCAGTGTAGACGCTATAAACCCTAATAGTGCAGTGCAGGAGACGCTATAAAACCCTAATAGTGCAGTGCAGGAGACGCTATAAACCCTAATAGTGCAGTGCAGGAGACGCTTTAAAACCTAATAGTAATAAACCCTAATAGTGCAGTGGAGACGCTATAAATCCTAATAGTGCAGTGCAGGAGACGCTATAAACCCTAAGTGCAGTGCAGGAGAGCTATAAAAACCCTAATAGTGCAGTGCAGGAGACGGCTATAAACCCTAATAGTGCAGTGTAGGAGACGCTACAAACCCTAATAGTGCAGTGCAGGAGACGCTACAAACCCTAATAGTGCAGTGTAGGAGACGCTATAAAGGAGACCCTAAATAGTGCTATAAACCCTAATAGTGTAGGAGACGCTATAGGAAACCCTAATAGTGCAGAGTAGGAGACGCTATAAACCCTAATAGTGCAGTGCAGGAGACGCTATAAACCCTAATAGTAGTGCAGGAGACGCAGGAGACGCTATAAACCCTAATAGTGCAGTGCAGGAGACGCTACAAACCCTAATAGTGCAGTGCAGGAGACGCTACAAACCCTAATAGTGCAGTGCAGGAGACGCTATAAACCCTAATAGTGCAGTGCAGGAGACGCTATAAACCCTAATAGTGCAGTGCAGGAGACGCTATAAACCCTAATAGTGCAGTGCAGGAGACGCTATAAACCCTAATAGTGCAGTGCAGGAGACGCTATAAACCCTAATAGTGCAGTGCAGGAGACGCTATAAACCCTAATAGTGCAGTGCAGGAGACGCTATAAACCCTAATAGTGCAGGAGACGCTATAAACCCTAATAGTGCAGAGTAGGAGACGCTATAAACCCTAATAGTGCAGTGCAGGAGACGCTATAAACCCTAATAGTGCAGTGCAGGAGACGCTATAAACCCTAATAGTGCAGTGCAGGAGACGCTATAAACCCTAATAGTGCAGGAGACGCTATAAACCCTAATAGTGCAGTGCAGGAGACGCTATAAACCCTAATAGTGCAGTGCAGGAGACGCTATAAACCCTAATAGTGCAGACACCAGTTCCATTCTTGTTAAATCCAGTATGAGACTTCTGATACCTGTTTCAGTCTGAAGGTGATGAAGGCATACTGGTCAGTCTCATAGGTGTCCAGGGTCTCCCCGTCATCCCAGAAAAGATCACCCTCCGCCAGGCCATCCTCAGTCAAACACACTATCAAACGCAACGGCTGACCACTGCTGACCCACAGAGTCGTGTTGGGTCTCTGAAACACACACATCCATAAGGATAACACTATGTACTCCTGGCAGCCTCAAAACATCGACGTGTAGGCTGTTTGACCCAGTGTCCAGATATGTTGACTTCGTCCCCTTTAGCTTCCTCTCCTACCTGTGTAGGTACGATGGACCCTTCTCTGAGATGCACATTGATTTTGTCCAGAGGAGCATGGAGCTTGACCTCTTCACCCTTGCTGACTAATGAGTCACCCTGTGATACAAAGAGATCCACATATAATTAACAAACCCGAAATCTCATTGTTCTTAACTTCAATCACGCGTACATCAGACGACATACCTTATAGAAGTCGTACCAGAGGCCCTGAGGAAAATAGCCAGCAACAGAATCAACACCGGGTTCCAAAACGGGTGTCACCAACAAACTCTTCCCCCATAGGAACTGTTTATCTATGTTATAGGTCTTCTGATCTGCAGGGAACCTGAAATGTCATGTGTGCAAAAAGTTAGACGGCTTTAACAAGCACTACGGTTACATATCAGTAATGCTACTGCTTCAAGATGGCTTCACTTCAGTCGATATCAACAGAAAATGCTAGTCTGATTATCAGATATCAGATTATCCGATTTTGTTAAATATTAAGGAAGTAGACACATACAGCACATCGTCACTGTCCAAGGAGAAACATGCAGTTTTGTTAAACACAGCAGCTGCTGTTTACACTGTGTGCATATTTCATGTGAATGTACCGACGCTGAAGGAGGTTTTTGCCCTCTCCTGTAAAGTCGGAGATTTTTGGAGATTTGGAGATGCATGTTTTTCTTTTCTGGACAGAGACGATACACAAGCCTGTCTTGCCTATGTAGCAGGCAGACTAGACTTGGCTTGAGCCTCCGAGTCAGGTCTCAAATCAGACTTACACCTTTCAGACCTCACAGTGGACTCAAATCAGACTTGCACCACAGTGACTCGAGTCCCCAGGTACTCGACTCGTACCCCAGAGACTCGATAACAGATACAGGCTAGCATTTGGACACTTGTCTTGTCTTGTGTGTGTGTGTGTGTGTAGTTGTGACTGGGCAGATGTGTGTCTTACTCAAAAAACAGAGGTCTGGCAACAGTTTGTCCACTGAGGTGAGCATGGTGAAAGAGTGTATAGAGGAAGGGAAAGAGGGAATAACGGAGCAGAAGTGCTTCCTTCATCGCTGTTCGAGCGGCTGTACTGAAGGCGGTTGGATCCTGTGCCTGCAGGACGAACAGATAAAACAGAAAAACAGAAGAATGTACAATTTCACAACACAGCAAGAGGCTTACAGCATCACTGCACATAACCGCTCTCTCAGATTACTGCCGCTGGGCATTACTGTTCTATTCGTGGACCTCATGGTAGACCTACTAATCCCACTCGCTGTCAGTTCATGTCCTCATATACACACGCACCTTACTGTCTTTGGTGTTATGGTTTCTAGTGAAGGGGTAGAACGCCCCGAGCTGAGTCCAGCGTACACACAGTTCTTCGGAGGCGTCGTCTGAAAACCCACAGATGTCTGCTCCCACCAGTGGAATGCCCAGAAGGTTAAAAGTCAGCATGCCTGCAGGGAGCAGCAAACAGACTCGGAGTAATCAGACAGTCGCAATAAACATTGCTGGTGTGTTATGTGTGCAGGAGCGGGAGTTTATTATGGGGCCAAAGAAAAAAAAAAAGTCACCACAGAACAGAACCACAGAAATGGTAGACGGACAGGGACTCAGTGTTTTATTATGTTTAAGTAATTATTAGTTTATTATTATTTAATTATGTCTAATGTGCTTTAAGCTCAACACTGGACCAATAAATGACCACAAGATGGCACCATTTCCCTCGTCTCTTTCCAAGACTTTCAGTCTTACACATTGGGCCATGTGCAAAAGTTTTGGCACCTGTAAAGTCTCGATTGTTTTTTTAAGGACTTTATTTATTAGGCTCTAATAACTTTATAGGGCTGGTAAGGCAGAATAGGAACTGATATTCGGAACAGTCATATTCCATACGTCTTTAAATACTGCAACAAGACAGTATTGTGTCCTAGGATTTGTTATATCACAGGGCCTAGAGTGTGCTTATGTTAAATTAGTCTTACCTGGAATGGACATGTATAAATCTTTCCACTGACTCCTGTTGTCCCCTAACCAGTGGCCAGAGTAAACTCCCTGACTCGGAAACGTGGAGCGGGAAATCACAAACGGACGCTTTCCCAGGATCTTCTTCAAAGCACTGAAACCAGTCAAGATGTCAAGATAATGACATTAACCAAACTTACTCAGCTATTACATCACAAGACTGGATATGAGCTCTAAAGCTTTATTTTTAGAGTAGCCATGATGTTGTCTTGACCTTGACTTAAAAAGCCATGTGTAACGTAAGGGTGATGTAACTCGGAACAGCCTAGCCGGACATGTAATGGTATGGTAATCTACTACTGTCCGTTTCTGTACGATAAACCGTCTCGTATTAACCCACTCTCAACGTCTTAGTAAAAATGTACAGAACTCCCCTATAGATCCGACCGCTGGTTCATTCCCAAAGCCAGGAAATTAAATGCAGAGTGACTTTCCATGTTTAATAAACAACATTCCGTCGGATTCTGCTTGATTTTACATCACTAAAAAAATAATTTATTCATGTGTATTATTGTTTAATAAACAAATCAACTAACAGAGCCAAGAACACAATATCGGAGCATTCTAGCTTTCTGAAATTGCACAAGGCGTCAGTTTCAGTCAGATGAGTGTGTTCATTTTCCTTGGGGAGGTCTGGTAAAGCCTGTTCCCCACAGGACATCTGTATGGTTTATGACCAGTGCGTACTGAATATAAAACAGTACAGGTTAACACTCTTCACTCAGCCGTCGCTTTGTTTCCCCTCTGTCTCGTTTCTTATGTGAAAGTGTTGGAATCAACAGCCAATTTTACCATATAACTTAACCACATAAAATCATAATTTTAAAGAAATTTTTAAAATACTAAAATCAGTGAAAAACATTGATTACATATACATTACCCTACATCCTCAAGTAGAACTAGCCCCTTGGATTAAGGTTCTAGTCGGTTAGTCTATGGATGAGCTACCTTGCTGACGCCTTGGCTTCCAGGAGTCCAAACAAGCTGTGCAGATTGTAGTGAGAGGTGATTTTCTGGCGTGCAGATGCACATACCGTCTTTGCCCTCAGACTGCCACCTAGAACACCTACACAAAACAGCCAACGACTGAGTAATAGGACAACACCGAATGAATGAATGAATGAAAATGCTATCCGAGACCAACAACGTATCTTCCCTCAAAGACGTGGATCTTTAAAGGGTTAGCTCCTTTTGTGTGGCTTATAATAATCATACTGTATATATAGTTGACTTCGTCAAATATGTTAATATGCTGCCAAAACAAACAACGCAACAGCTTTTCAAATATTACAGTATTACAACATGGCGACAGGAAACTTGCCTGTGGCTATAGAAAATGTCTGCGCTAATGATGCGCTAATCAGTGGTTACCAATCTATGGGAACCGAGATGAAGATGACATTCTATTGCATCAACAGGCTATATATCTATAACTACTGCAGGCCTAAAATATGCAGCAGGTGAACTTTATTATAATGTATAATAATGATACGCATTTTTAAACCAGCCCCCTTTGAAAAGGACAACCTGGCTGTGGGCTCCAGGAGTCCTAAAAGGATCCTACCTGGTGTATAAGGAGGGTTTTCTAACTCGTTGTCAGGGCAGCCACTGATGGACCCATCAAAGAAATTAGACGGTTCATTCATGTCCTAGGAAAGAGACAATAAGACAGAAGTCCAGAGTCACACAGAGTTCAATAAACAAAAGAGTGAATCTCCAGATGTTAGGAAGACATCGTCTGCACTTACAATCCAGAGCCCATCGAAAGGGACCTTATCATGGAAGTTCTTTAGGTTCTGGTACCACCACTCGTGTGTGTCTGGGTTAGAAAAGTCTGGGAACGCTGTGAGTCCTGGCCAAACCTGCGGGAAATCAACAGTGGGGGCAGTCAATCAGCGACGTAAAGTTCAGAAAGCACAGACGAAGAATACGACTGATGGTTGTTTTGCTGCTTTGGAACGACGCTCCTGCGGGTTACACAGAGAAAAGGAAATCTGTGGGAGTCAGCAGCCATTTCTCAACGCTACAGATCCAGCAGAGGTAGGAAAGACCTCTCAGGCTCACTGACCAACGGCACCTCTTCAGCGTTCGCTCTTGCACATTTATGACAGTCAGAGCAGTCGCTACTGGAGCATCACACGATAACTGCCAAACTGGGAATAAGGCAGAACTATAGCTTGATTAAAATTCAATATTTAGTTATAAAATGAAAATACAGTACTCCATTGCTTCACAAACGCACCGAAAGCTGTAAAACTTTATTAGCAAGAAAGTTGTTAAAGCATATGAAGTTATTAAAGCATTTGCTTTTATTTTATCACTTGAAACCCTCAGTAAGCCCAAGTGTCGCTTTTTACTGTTTTCAGATGAACCCTTTTGGGAGACGAAATTTCAGTGCCTCTCCAGTTTGGCAAATTTCTTGACACCAGATATGTATTAACTGGTCGACTGCATTGGGGGGAAGTGCTTGAACATGACAAGCTTGCTCACCTTGCCGATGAGGGTGTCTCCACTGGAGCTGTTGATGAAGATGCCCTGCTTTATTCCATCTTCGTACGGCAAATAGGAGCCTGCAGGCTGAGTACTGCTAATGCCAGGATCCTGAACACAGGAGACATGAAGCATTAATGTCAGCATCCCTAACGAAACATATTACGGTATGTAAAGATTTCTTCTTTATGGAAAACTGTGACCAAAACTAAATCTTTATCATTGTTGCACCCCTTGTACACATGCACATTCGCATCCGACAGCACCCACACAGACTCGCCAAGCACGATACAGCCTCTAAAGTTCGCTTGCATGTGTACAATGATAGTAACCTTGACGGTGCTGCACAAGGATCCATAGATTGGGAAGAGGTGATACAGTGCAGGGAATGTCTCGTTCCATGTGTGGAAAATGGCTCCAGAGCAGATGTTAATGATGGGCTATAAGGAGTGACTGGGCATTTGGGCGTGCCAAAGACCATAGTGTGAAGGAAGCAGCCGAATCTGCAGGTGTATGGAAGCATGCGGTCATACGGGTCTACCAGCAGTGGCTAAAATCCCAGCCTACAGGGAATTCTCCTTGGAATTGAGACTGCAAAGGCATCCACCAACTCTGGTCCAACCACCCAATTCTTTGCTGAACAATGATGTGGCCTCATCCAGAAACTTGTCCAGTCCATGCCATATCAAATCCCAGCTCTTATTTGTGTAACTTAAACTGTATTCATTAATTAATTCTCATCGTTATCACAATAATTAATAAAGTATTAATAGTACAGAGGCGATAACTGAAGTTACTTTAATAATGAACAGAACAGAACAGGGGGCGCTCCTCCATACTGATGCACGTTTTAGAACAGGTTATTCAACAAACTCGTTTAGATGAGATGGTCATTAGGATGATACTTTTGGCCACATGGTGTAAATATGGTTTTAGATTGAAAGGTGTAAATAGAGAAACGTCCTAGCAAAGAAAGACGCTTCGTAAGCGTGCTTGAATATCTGAATGGTGCTCCAATTAACCCCCCTATCAGAACACCACTATACACAGAACCCATGTGTAAGCATTAGGCTCAAAGTGCTTTTACCAGAATCATGACATAACGCTGGTTGTGCATGTGAAGGTCTTTCACAAGATCAGGCAGGGTTGAAAACTTTTCAGGTTCAAAGGTGAAGTCGAGAGCACGGTCCATGTAGTCAATGTCATTCCACTGTACGTCCTGAAACACAAACAAAATAAACTACATTATTATTATTATTATTATTATTTCATTTTATTTTAACGACAAAACAACCCTAACCAAATAAAAAACAAGCCAACAGGACAAATAGATTATAGATGTGAGTCTGTAAGGATAAGGGCTCTTCAGAATTAGAAACCAGAGAACACATCAAAGTGCAAAGGACGTGATAAAGACAAAGCTATAAACCTCCATGTGATCTCCATTAGCATGTAGCAGTATCACTCAAAGAACAAACAACCCCTAATCAAATACAGCACTTGACGGATTACCATGCTCTATACATTTCCTGTGCAAGAGTCTCAGGGAACCGTGTATGAGCAATGACTTGAGAAATTTGAAACTGACCCCTGTACAGACCCCTGTACAAACTGACCCCTCTGTACAGATGCCAGGGGACAGAAACTACGCATGTTGCGAAGCACATCTCATCAATTCTATCAATACTAGAACTACACTATGGTATTACATGCGCCCTGGTGTAGATGAACACCACCCAGCACTACCTACAGCCCTATAAGAGGCCTCTAGTGCCCACTCTTATCAGAGAGCTAATCAAGCGTCCGTACTCTCTCACTATCATTTCCAACAGCGATTCTGAAACGAGGGCTCAGCTCCACTTTAGAACTCAAGTACTGGTACTTCATTATCTCCACCTCTCAGTGCAGTCAGTACCTGAGGGATCCCATAGTTCCTCATTCCCCTCACGACATCCCAGGTGTTATTGCTGGAGTCGTAGCCCCACCGACAAAGATGATAGCCCAGAGCCCAGTACGGCGGCATAGCAGGCTTCCCTAATTAGAAATCAAGACAGGAACAGATCGACAGAGACGGACTGGTTACTAAGGCACTGGCTGGGATTTCATGAAGTACAGGAAGACAACTGTAAGCACACCACACTGACCTATGACCTCCAGATACTCTCCAACCACCGAGCCAGGATCAGGACCTAGAAAGACATACAAGTCCAGTATTCCTCCGATCGTGCGCCATGTGAGTGCAGGGGCCGGCTGAAGAACGACATCTGAAAGGGAGAGCGGTTACGTTACGCTTAAGCCCTGTACGACCTTTCAGAGCGACTCACAAACTCAACAGCGGTTTCAGCTCAGCTCGTTTACAAACAACAGCAAAATGAAATGGAGTCTCCCTCGCGGTGGAAGATCGGGCTGGTTGTGCTTTCACACAGCTGATAGAGTCAATTAGCCAACAACTCCACGTTCTTATGTTACTGCTCATCCAGATACGAGCATCTCATGATCTGCTTTGTTTAGATTTACATTATGTTGTATGACCAAGAGCTCCGTTTTGCCCCAGTTACAGAATCTGATCGGTTTTATTAAAAGCTCTTTGTAGGTACTGGACTGCTAGGTACTGGACTGGTGGGCTTTGAGTCACACGTTGGTAAGTGGTTAATGTGGCTCAGCGGTTTACAACCCTACCCACCAGAGAGCCACAACCCCATATGGGAGAGGGTGGGGTAGCAAATGCTGAGCTACACCAAAAAGAGTTCTTGGACAAGACTCCTAACAATGTAGATAGATAGATGGATAGATGGATAGATGGATAGATGGATAGATAGATCACTGCACACAGGATGGTTTATTAACCGAGCGTTTGAATGAAAACTGAACAAAGATCAGACAAATAAGAGAGCACCTACGTATTAGAACACCACACAGTAGACACTATTCAGACACTATTATCGTTTAGGGATGTCAGATCAGATCAGACCAGCCATTACTCGAGGCACTCAAGCCTACTTCGTTATAATCAGCCTTGGCTACATTCACCGAGACCCAATTCTGATTCTACAGTCCAGCTAATTTACCCGACTGCAGCACGTACGTCATAAACAGACTTTAGCTACAACTTAACAGCAGGCCTGGCGTCCAAACTGAAACCCCCGGTCTGGCAGCTAAAAGGAGCTGGTGAGGTGGGGAACAATCATATCCATATCCTAATATCAGCACTGACACGTGCATACAGTCAGTCCCTGTAGATCACTGCCTAACTGCATGCTTCATTACAGAGCAGATTTGTCTGCTGTTGCACAATGTTAACCGTCATGTGGCGTATGAGTCAATCTGATCGGAACAGAATCCGACACACGAGACATGGTTGGTCAATAGTAACGGCTGATCAAGCAGAGGTCTGGTCACCAGTCATGTGATTAGGGCAAGCCCTGTTTAACTGGACACAGTGCAAAACAGAATGTGGAATACTAAGTAAATACAGGCCCAGTCCAAAATGTAGCGCTACTGGTTCTTTGGTTCTGAGAAAATGTCTGATGTGGATACATGGAAATAATCTGGACGGGTCTCTTGTTGTCCCCCAGCAAGGTGATGTAACACAGCACGCCATCACATACTTCATGTGGTGGCAATTAACTCAAACAAATCCAGTATACCACCACCTGCCACCATCATGGACAGTTTGGAGGATGTGTGTTGTTTTGATCCTGTAGACTAACAAGCAGTAAGACAGCTGAAGCCCAAAGGCCAGATGCTATAGTGAGTGTCTAGTGCTGTACCTCAGACAGCATAGCACTACTACGTACTAGACTGCCTATATTCTCTTATCTACACCCGAAACATCTCAAACAACCAATAGGACATCAGTGTTTATGATACACAAGTCTCAGCCACAGACGCTCCACCCACACGTAGATGGAGAGTCTGATATCCTAAGTGGGCTAGCCTGGCCACACTGTCAGGACTCTGCCGGTTGGCTACCCATAAGCTCAATGTATATACGCACTTCGGTGTATGGGTTTGCATCCCTCCGACAGGAATCAAAGCTTTGATGTTCAGCCTAGTGAACAGTGGTCTCAGCTACAGATGCTCAAGATGTCAAGATGGCCTCCTTCCATACAAGGCTGTAAGCAGGCTTGTGCTTGGTGAGTTTGAGTACCAGTCGACTCCCCTGTTCCTGCGGTTCTTTGCCACATTAAGTAAAGCAAGCAATGCAGGACTAACGGCACACTATGAAACTTGCGTGCGGGAACAACTTGTTTGTTTGATAAAGTAAGAAAAAGACATCTAAAGGAAAAACAGCTTCATGTTCATCACAGCGTCGACTACAGTATGGATGGGCTTTATTCCCAGGTTAATTCTACTGTCAGTAGATACTCTATGTAGTCTAGCCTTCAGTGTACGTTTGGTTATAGTGAACTGACAAAGAACACATTTACTAAAAGCTCAAGCTAAAATGTTCCTGAGCTTCTTACAGGCTGTGTACAGTGTTAAGCACGGAGCAAACATAAACAGCCATGCAATAACATCAACAGTTCCAGCTGCTGGTTCGTGCGCATTCATGTGCTAACTCACCCATCGCGTTGCTGTTCAGTAAGAATGACCCATGTGCCAGACCATCAGCCTCCATAAGAAGATAGAATGGATGGACGCCATAAAGGTTAGTGAGCTCCTACAGAACGAGGTGAATACAAGGCAGAAAAGGTAAAGGTGTGTGACATCAGTTTATTTACAGAGTTTTAAATACGATGCGGCCTGTGCAAAAGTTAGCATGGTTTATATTTGGGTTTTTCCAATATAGTTCAGTTTAGCAAACAACCACTGCGCACTAAAATGTGAAAACGCATGTCTGCTATGAAGGACTTGCTGCTTAATAAATAAATAAATAAATAAATATCTGGGATTATTACCACTGGCGCAGCGTCCCGAGCCCACATGGTCAACGTGTTCCACTCCACATCATGCAAGAAGCTGGAACGATGTTCACCCAGCCCATAAACAAAATTCGATTTTAAAGACGTGGACATCTGGAGAAACTGATCCGCATAGAAGAGTGGAGCCACTGTCGTGTTCAACCTTCAGACAAATAAGAGAGCAGCTACGTATTAGAACACCACGCAATAGAAACGATTCAGACGCTATTATGATTTAGGGATGTCAGATCAGATCAGACCAGCCATTACTCAGGCAGTCAAGCCTACTTCGTTATAATCAGCCTTGGCTACATTCACCGAGACCCAAAGCTAATTTACCTGACTGCAGCACGTACGCCATAAACAGACTTTAACTACAACTTAACAGCAGGCCTGGCGTCCAAACTAAAACCATGGGTCTGGCATTCAGAGAGGCACATTTTTAACAGGCAGAATAAAGCGGTAAAAGCAAACAAACCAACAGCTACAACGTGACTCAATGATCAAATGTATTAAATGGCCAAATGACAGGTTTCTTACTTCTACTATATTCCTCTCACTCTAACTCATCTGAGCAAGCAAAAGCTTGATTAGTACTGAATGAGCTCTATGCTCTAGCTGAATGTGCTAGATGAGAAACAGCAAGTGTGGTATCCCAAAGTTTGGGAACTCTTAGCACCACAACCCAATTTGTATATAGCACTTACAGCACAGCACCGTTCTGTTTCCGCTTTACAATGATTCCGAACGGCTGCTCGCTGAACTCTACGGTGTATAGGGGATCCGGAGCCTTTACTTTGACCACTGGCACATCTACAGGAACCTCATACCTCTGGTTGGCTGGGTCTGTTACCTGAGGGGAAAAAAATAAAGACAAAATAAATTAGTATAAGATTATTATTGTACAATATTTCACTTTAGCCCTGACACCTGAGACAGGAGAGGTATGCCCTAGACCTATGAGGCTAATGTGACTAGCATGGAAGCTTAAGTACATCAGTTAGCATCACGCAAACCACATAAACAGTTCCTCCGACTCACCTTCAGTGTTTAGGTGTACTCAGATAAACTTGCTCATGTGGTTTTTGACACGTACAAAATACTGTTACTTTGACAAACGGAGAAAAGTGCATTAGCATAGCACCAACCAGCAGTAGCACAGACCGAGCATGTTTAGATAACATGAGGTCATGCAGAAACCGCACAAGCAAGTCTATTTTAGGGTTTAATCTAAGCACTCTGGTTGTTATGGTTTGAGGCAAGCATGTGATGATCTTGGCCTTGATTTTGCATGAGGTTAGCTGGCAGATTAGCATCATGGGTTTAGCTGAAAACTAATAAAGCTAACCAAACACACCTTGGCTGGTTGACTACATGACGCAAACTACGAATCTACCTCTTCATTAACCTGCTCTTTCTATTTACACTCACCATCAAAAAGATGGTTGCACCCGGAGGGCATCAAATGACCGGAATGATGACCAGTTTGAAAGAGTTCAAGAGGGGTAGCATGGTGGGGTTCCGTGATGGTTGTTCTGGATGGGTTTATTGACGTATTGCACGCTATACCTGCCGTATGGATATTACCATAGCATGCTGTTGGAGGCAGTGGATGGAAGAAGGAACCCACCAGCGACATGAAAGATCTGGGAGACCTACACGAACCCGAAGAGTCGGTGAACCGATGAATTCTCTGACATGCGCTGAGTGACCCAACAGCCATGACTGTGGACTTTCAATACGCAGTGGTGCCCTCCCCATGAGTCATCCTGTTGGTGCAGCATCACTGACAGACGGCTGCACAACGCAGGTATGTTACTACGACTGCACTTAACACCACATCAACATCACCAAAGGTGTAGTGCCAGACTGTCATGGACTGACTCAGAATGACAGCAGGACGGACATCTTCAGTGACATGTTCAGCTTTTGTCTCGGTGGAGATGACCAATCAACCTGTGTGGAGGCACCGTGGTCAGCAGCAAAAATTATAGGGTTGTTGTCACATGTCACAAACCCAAAAGGCCTGGTGTCACTCCACCTCCACCCCTACGGCACCATCTGCAGGAGCTGTGTGGGAATACTGTAGCTGCATAGGATGGATTATCACAGGACACCATTAGGAACCTCTACAACTCCATGCTGAAACGTCTGGCGTGTTGGGTTAGCAACCACAGAGGTCCAACTCCATACTGAGAGACTTCTGTATGTGTAGCTGAGTAAGTATTACCCATATCAGTCTAAACTGAGCATCATTTATTGGTCCTGGTGACCTTTATCTTCCTTCCCAATAGCACCGCAACCCCACACCTCCTTCTGGGTGATGAGTGTATATATGGTTCACTGTACAAGTTGTAAATACATGGATGAAACTAGCATGTAAGCTACTGAACAGTGAACAATACTCTTACCTTTACACGCAGTCTGCTGTTGGACTCATACAGCACATCAAGCTGCAGGGTCTCTATGTCGTTAGGGTAGTACGTTTTCTGCCGACGGATCAGTTTCCCACTGTAGCCCATTTCCGTCGGGCCAAGAGACACCAACTCATAAGATGGAAAGTCTGGTGGATAAAAGCACCACGGCACTCCGTTTTCCCCAGGTGATACCTGTATGAAGCAACAGTTCCTCTTATAGCACATCTCCTCGGTTACGACAACGCTCCGCTCTGGGTAGCAGTCAAATCTCTGGGCTGCTGGAATAAAGGAGCAGGACTCAGGCTGAGACCTGCTTTGACTTTGGTTTGTAGGAGACGCGGGCAGCGGAGGTTTGTGAGTTCCTGTGGCAGGTGGACCACGTAACCAAAATACAGTTCCCAGCACCCAGACACCGAAGACCACCAGAATGAGGCCTCCAAGAGTAAACAGGGCAATAGTGACGGTGCACTCCGGGGGTCGATTCAGCAGGGGGCGCTCTGGGTCTTCTGTTTTCATCTCAGCATCCCCCGAATCATCAGGTGAAGCCTCCTGCAGGGTAGCGCCGGAAAACTGGACCTCCTCTGGGTTCAGTCTCTTGTAGGATACCATGGCTGGTGGCTAGGAACAAAGGGAAGTGAACCAATGGTGTTAAAACTGCAGCAGATCATTTTCTGATATCCAAATCAAATCAGTACCTGCAGCTGGTTTTAATTCAGGAACAGATCTTAAGATTTGACCAACAGAACTGGGGAACATTCAGCCACGGCAAGCTACGGAAACATTTATACCACAACCCCAACAGCAGCATGTAAGGAGCAGCCATGCTGTGTGATTGTATCCGTGTTTGGTAAGTTTCATAGTGAGGAATGTGTGTTGATGTCCAGATGGAAAGCCAGTAGCTGGTATCTGTAACATTAGCGTTTAGCATTAGCTCCTGATAACTAGCATAGCTAACTGAACAGAAACTAGCTTATTTACACAGAGCTTTATTTTACAGGTTTATTGTCCTGCCTGTGTCTGTTTCAACATGTTGCTTCTGTGTGAGCCTCGTGGCGTCTCGCTGTAAACCAGCAAGTGATGAAATTATTCATGAGCCCATAAAGAAAAGCGCAAAACAGCTCATTTCATTTTAGGGCCAAATTATCGAATTGTAGAGGTTCCTAGCGGTATCCTGTGATAAGCCATCCCATCCAGCTTCATACACAGTTCCTGCAGATTGAGGTTCAGGTAGAGGTGGAGGTGGGGTGACACCAGGCCTTCCGGACGCGTGACAACAAACCGTTCATCTTGGCGCCCACCATGGTGCCTCCACACACGGACTCGTGGGTCGTCTCCACCAAGACCAAAGCGGGACTTGTCACTGAAGATAACCCTCTGTCATCTTGAGTCACTCCATGACAGCCTGCCACGACAACACTGCCGTCTTTGGTGATGTTGAGGTGGTGTTAAGGGCAGTCATCAAAACGCTCTGCATGTAGTCCTGCGTGGTGCAGCCGTCTATCAATGGTGCTGGCACTAACAGGATGACTCATGGAGGACATCACTGCTAGCTGAATGTCTGCTATCACGGCTGTCGGATCAGTCGGCCCGTCCTCGCATGAAACTCAAAATCATTTGCATGTCACATGGTGTGAAACCTACCCACCAAGTTTCAGTCCTGTCAGCTGATTCCTTCAGGGTGCAGCTACTTGTGCAACTGTTCCCTTAATGATGAGTGCATATCCCATCTCACCGGATGCTACACTTTCACAGCCATTGTGTAATCAAGGACCACCTACAGAAGAGACGTGTGGAACTGTCTTCGTTTAGTTTCTGTCCTTCAGTGTAACAATGTTCACATCTACACAGCCTCCCTGACTTTCATCCTTCGGTCAGCTCCTCTGCTCTTAGATCAGCCCGGCATACACACTGACTCCCTGGCCAACACGTTTCAGACGAACCGCTGACGATGCAGACTGGTGGACAGAGTCACATGAGAGGCGTCGCACAAACACTAAGAGAACCTGAAGCTCAGATCGATGAAACTCCAGTATGTACTACACCACCACCTCAGCATCCACAGTAAACATCTAACGTGGGCTGGGAAGCCTGAAGGCGTCGCACACCTCCCCAAACAACCCAGCAGTCTTTATGGCTCAGCTAGCAGAGTTACGCAGACAGCGCCAATACAGAAGTCACTGCAGGTTAGCTAACAGCTAATTAGCTTTCTAGCCTTATTTTCTGGGAAAGCCCTTAACTAAAAACTGCATATACATCCTATTTAAAGTGAATTCTGATCTTCGTTAGATGTAGTTAACCGAATTAGCCCATATGTAGGGAAAAATGCCCTGTCTGAGCAGCAATATACGACAAGCTAGCTATGCTAGCGAGCTATGTTATGCTAATTCCGCTAGTTGTCCGGTTAATACAGTTAGATAGGGATGTAGCTTAGCCAACTAGCTTTAACTTCGTTTCATAGGCTGCCCGGCCATAAACATTACTTAACTATGTTTTATGTAAGCTAAAGGGTTTAAGTCTTTATAATAAATCCAGAATATGATTGACACCATTTGGGTTTATAAACACAACCACTAAGAAATATGAGAAGACTGTTGTGACTGTATAGCTTATGAGTTAGCATAGCTTGCTAATGTTAGTTGCACCAACTTGCACTGACAGGCAGACTGACAGCGGCTAATTCTCCCAGTTCTCTTTCTGTTCAGGGGTTAACTGCAGATTTAAATAAATAAATAAAATATTATTTTTCATTTTAAACGACACAATTCACGAGCTGTTGGAAGCTGTTAGGTTTCATAATAGGATGTCACGTACTGCAGCACTAACACACCCCGCAGACAGTGCAGCCCAGTGAACACACGGTTACTCGAATTGATAATTTTTAAAATATGTCATTAATGTACCTCGGAGACTCTTCTGACTGAAGACGATGAGTTCTGGAAATGTTACATGCCGGTGTCAGCACCAGTAACCTTTGTAGCCAGTGGCAAGTCTGACCTCTCCCCCAAAACACAGCCTACTTCGTAGCCCGTGTTTGGGTCTACACACACCGTGTCTCAAATGTCTCAATGTTGTCACTAGGTAGCTAGTGCACTACGCGTGTTCGGACATGCTGGTTTCCGCGCGCAATAGTGCACTTCATGTCTACTAGGGAGCGGTTTGGGACGCAGCCATTTAAAGGGACTCAGCGCAGCCAGCGTCAAGAACCACACCTCCGTCTAGTGGTCTGGAGCTCGTTTGACCTGTCGTTTATTCCCATCCTCAGGTTCCTTAGTTCATTTGACAAACAAGAACAAGATTTGATTATTCCTTGAGCGCTGTTACTGCATCATGGCCAATCAAAACCAACATGCTCTCCGCCAAGTCCTGCCGTTCTCGGCCCTCTGATCACTGATCTTATCTGAAGACACCTCAGAACAGCTGTAGGCTTAGCTACTCAGTCTACTCCATCTGTGGTGCTCAGCTGTGGATAGGTGTTCAGGAGTTTATATGGGAGATCACAAAACGGACCTCATTAAAGTTTGATCTCGATTATTACCAAGCAGTAAGCAGTATACAGCACCTACAGGTGTAGTATATGGGTGCAGCATGCAGTAAATACTGGTGCAGTATTTACTGGTTTAGTATGGAGTATACAGTCTATAGTGGTGCTGTATACAGTTTATACTGGGGTGTTAGGTAGTGTATAGTGGTGCTGTATACAGTTTATACCGGGGTGTTAGGTAGTGTATAAACTGTTTACTGCACCACTATACACTACCTAACTCCCCAGTATAAACTGTATACTGCACCACTATACACTACCTAACACCCCAGTATAAACTGTATACAGCACCACTATACACTACCTAACACCCCAGTATAAACTGTATACTGCACCGCTATACACTACCTAACACCCCAGTATAAACTGTATACAGCACCACTATACACTACCTAACACCCCAGTATAAACTGTATACTGCACCACTATACACTACCTAACACCCCAGTATAAACTGTATACTGCACCACTATACACTACCTAACTCCCCAGTATAAACTGTATACTGCACCACTATACACTACCTAACACCCCAGTATAAACTGTATACTGCACCTCTATTCACTACCTAACACCTCGGTATAAACTGTATACTGCACCACTATACACTACCTAACACCCCAGTATAAACTGTATACAGCACCACTATACACTACCTAACACCCCAGTATAAACTGTATACTGCACCACTATACACTACCTAACACCCCAGTATAAACTGTATACAGCACCACTATACACTACCTAACACCCCCAGTATAAACTGTATACTGCACCGCTATACACTACCTAACACCCCAGTATAAACTGTATACAGCACCACTATACACTACCTAACACCCCAGTATAAACTGTATACAGCACCACTATACACTACCTAACACCCCAGTATAAACTGTATACTGCACCACTATACACTACCTAACTCCCCAGTATAAACTGTATACAGCACCACTATACACTACCTAACACCCCAGTATAAACTGTATACTGCACCACTATACACTACCTAACACCCCAGTATAAACTGTATACAGCACCACTATACACTACCTAACACCCCAGTATAAACTGTATACTGCACCACTATACACTACCTAACTCCCCAGTATAAACTGTATACA
Organism: Prochilodus magdalenae; assembly: GCA_024036415.1. Taxonomy (NCBI): domain Eukaryota; kingdom Metazoa; phylum Chordata; class Actinopteri; order Characiformes; family Prochilodontidae; genus Prochilodus; species Prochilodus magdalenae. The sequence continues at coordinate 426,093 of JAMWET010000582.1, forward strand.
GCACCACTATACACTACCTAACACCCCAGTATAAACTGTATACTGCACCACTATACACTACCTAACACCCCAGTATAAACTGTATACAGCACCACTATACACTACCTAACACCCCAATATAAACTGTATACTGCACCACTATACACTACCTAACACCCCAGTATAAACTGTATACTGCACCACTATACACTACCTAACACCCCAGTATAAACTGTATACTGCACCACTATACACTACCTAACACCCCAGTATAAACTGTATACTGCACCACTATACACTACCTAACACCCCAGTATAAACTGTATACTGCACCACTATACACTATCTAACACCCCAGTATAAACTGTATACTGCACCACTATACACTACCTAACACCCCAGTATAAACTGTATACTGCACCACTATACACTACCTAACACCCCAGTATAAACTGTATACTGCACCACTATACACTACCTAACACCCCAGTATAAACTGTATACTGCACCACTATACACTATCTAACACCCCAGTATAAACTGTATACTGCACCACTATACACTACCTAACACCCCAGTATAAACTGTATACTATACCACTATACACTACCTAACTCCCCAGTATAAACTGTATACAGCACCACTATACACTACCTAACACCCCAGTATAAACTGTATACAGCACCACTATACACTACCTAACACCCCAGTATAAACTGTATACAGCACCACTATACACTACCTAACACCCCAATATAAACTGTATACTGCACCACTATACACTACCTAACACCCCAGTATAAACTGTATACTATACCACTATACACTACCTAACACCCCGGTATAAACTGTATACTGCACCACTATACACTACCTAACACCCCAGTATAAACTGTATACTGCACCACTATACACTACCTAACACCCCAGTATAAACTGTATACTGCACCACTATACACTACCTAACACCCCAGTATAAACTGTATACTGCACCACTATACACTACCTAACTCCCCAGTATAAACTGTATACTGCACCACTATACACTACCTAACACCCCAGTATAAACTGTATACTGCACCTCTATTCACTACCTAACACCTCGGTATAAACTGTATACTGCACCACTATACACTACCTAACACCCCAGTATAAACTGTATACAGCACCACTATACACTACCTAACACCCCAGTATAAACTGTATACTGCACCACTATACACTACCTAACACCCCAGTATAAACTGTATACAGCACCACTATACACTACCTAACACCCCCAGTATAAACTGTATACTGCACCGCTATACACTACCTAACACCCCAGTATAAACTGTATACAGCACCACTATACACTACCTAACACCCCAGTATAAACTGTATACAGCACCACTATACACTACCTAACTCCCCAGTATAAACTGTATACTGCACCACTATACACTACCTAACACCCCAGTATAAACTGTATACTGCACCACTATACACTACCTAACTCCCCAGTATAAACTGTATACAGCACCACTATACACTACCTAACACCCCAGTATAAACTGTATACTGCACCACTATACACTACCTAACACCCCAGTATAAACTGTATACAGCACCACTATACACTACCTAACACCCCAGTATAAACTGTATACTGCACCACTATACACGACCTAACTCCCCAGTATAAACTGTATACAGCACCACTATACATACTAACACCCCCCAGTATAAACTGTATACTGCACCACTATACACTACCTAACACCCCAGTATAAACTGTATACAGCACCACTATACACTACCTAACACCCCAATATAAACTGTATACTGCACCACTATACACTACCTAACACCCCCACTGTATATGCAAACTGTATACTGCACCACTATACACTACCTAACACCCCAGTATAAACTGTATACTGCACCACTATACACTACCTAACACCCCAGTATAAACTGTATACTGCACCACTATACACTACCTAACACCCCAGTATAAACTGTATACTGCACCACTATACACTATCTAACACCCCAGTATAAACTGTATACTGCACCACTATACACTACCTAACACCCCAGTATAAACTGTATACTATACCACTATACACTACCTAACACCCCGGTATAAACTGTATACTGCACCACTATACACTACCTAACACCCCAGTATAAACTGTATACTGCACCACTATACACTACCTAACACCCCAGTATAAACTGTATACTGCACCACTATACACTACCTAACACCCCAGTATAAACTGTATACTGCACCACTATACACTACCTAACTCCCCAGTATAAACTGTATACTGCACCACTATACACTACCTAACACCCCAGTATAAACTGTATACTGCACCACTATACACTACCTAATACCCCTTATACTATGCATACCGCATGTACCCCTGCATTCTGCTGTATGTCTTGCTGGAGCACACAGTATGTACTGGTGCCGTATATATTACCCAGTCTATAGTGGTGCTGTGCTATACTATACGGTATACAGTACACGGAATGCTACTACAAACCAAAACAGAATCTTACTTGGAAATCTGTAATAGTTCCAGCACTCCAGCAGATGGCATTAGCGCCCAACACATGGATCAGCTCAAATCAAGGAATGATACTTAAAGCAGTGGAATGTGAGTGAAGAAGAAAACCCTCCTTCCAAAACGAACCTAGCAAACACAGCTAAGCTAGCAAGAACATCAACTCGTCCAATCCCTCGACCCAACGTCCACACCAGCACTCCCAGATGCACATCCAGTAGTGGCCATGCTTTCCTTCACACAGTAGCTCTATTTTCATGGAAAGGAAGTTGAGCAGGAGAGTCAGCCTGCATGCAGCACGGATCAGTATTTATAATTCCTCTCCAGAGCAGCCTCGTAAATCAGATGACCCAATAACATCCATGGGCAAAAGGTACGTAGGAGAATAATTATTCACTGGAGAACATTCAGCAAACCACGTCCTCAGTAAAGAAAAATGGCACTAGACCTGGAATTCCCTATTTGGGCACGTTATGGCCTACTGCATGGGGTGGTGGAGCTCCTGTCCTGGAGGGCCGTAGTCCTGCACAGTTTGGTGAGTTTCCTCCACCAGCACACCTGAGTGAACTCATTAGCTGATTGCCAGGTTTAGTTGTGGCACGAGCAGGGAAATCACAACACTGTGCTGGATTCCACCCCTGGGGTCTTTTGTGCAGCCCGCCTTGTCAGGCCGTATGGGGTCTTGTAATGAGAATGATGTCTCAACCTGTTAGACCATTGGTGGTAAGACCAGAGTAGACCCACCCCGCCCCTTAGATCCCTCAAGTGCATGGTCACCCGGAGCACCATCCATAGCGCAATGAGGAGTGGGCTAGATGGGTAAGCGCTTTGTGTGTTCATCTCTCAAAATGAATGGGGGCAGTCATGGGCTGGAGGTTAGGGGAACAGCCGTGTAACCGGAGGGTTGCCAGTTCGATTCCCTGACAGTAACAACTAGTTGAGCAAGGCGCAACCCCAGCTGCTCCCCATGTACCGTTGGTAGGTCTGCCCACTTCTCCGGGCGCGTGTGCTTACTGCCCCCTTGTGATCACCAGGCTTGTTCCTGGAGATCTGCCTTCGCATGGACTGCCACACCCTCTCTTCTTCTTTGGAAGTTCTCAACAGGCTGAATCAGAAGAACTAGTGTAGGCATTGGGAAGGTGCAGCATGTTAGACAAAGACTGGAACTGAGGAGGGTTGGGGACCACCTTTGAGGGTTTTGGAGGCACTTGTTGGGTTTGGAGGACACTTGTTGGGTTTGGGGGGCACTTGTCGGGTTTGGATGAGCACGTGTTGGGTTTGGGGGTCACTTGTCGGGTTTGTCTGTCACTTGTCAGGTTTGGGGTCACTTGTCGGGTTTGGAGGTCACTTGTCAGGTTTGGAGGGCGCTTGTCCGGTTTAGGGGTCACTTGTTGGGTTTCGAGGACACTTGTCAGGTTTGGGGGTCACTTGTTGGGTTTCGAGGACACTTGTTGTGTTTGGGGGTCACTTGTTGGGTTTCGAGGACACTTGTTGGGTTTGGGGGGCACTTGTTGGGTTTGGGGTTACTTGTCGTGTTTGGGTGTCACTTGCTGGGTGCATGCTTCCTTACACTACAATGACGTGAGCTAATGACAGACATGCGTGACGGGTGTACACTCAGTTTTAAGCTCCTCAGTTTGTTCCCCCCTTGTGCCCACACACGTCCTCATGGTTGTTCCAAACGTTCTCTGGCTCTGTGAGTCTATTGCACTGCCTGTGAGTTTACAGAAGGTGGGCTAGTGGAATAGATCATCCGTCCTCCCTCTGTTTGATGAGGTCACTGAGGCCTTCTTTGTCCAAAATGGCACTGACAGCAGAGAAAGGTCTTGGCAAAGAAGGCGACGCAAGAAACAACTGAAGACCTTAACCAGAAGGTGGGCACAAACACTGCACCACAACCTCTTAACCCAGGAAACAATAGCTCAAGCAACACATCTTCAAGAAAAACCCACAACCATAAGTCTGGTGCTCTCCTTGAGGCTTTGCATGTCCCTGGTTGTACAAGTCAGTAGCTCCTGTGGGGTTATAGAAAATTTCACAAAGCGTGGCCCAAGGATGGAATGCTGTTTTGGCTGAATGGCACGTGTGAGTGGTGGTACCTGGGCTGGTCAATTCGATCTCAATTGGAGCTGGCCATTTTGGTCACCCCTTTAGAAGCTTCTCTGGGATATCTAAACTCCAGCAGGCAGAGATTTCAAAGAACCGGATACAATGAGCCGAGGTCCTGGTGTAAGAATAAGGCTTGTTCAAACAAAGACCAGAAGCGGAGAATAGCTAAAAGCCTACACTGCCCCACATTAGATCATTTAGGCCGTAGGAGCCAAGCCAAAGCTAGCAATATTGGATATATGAATGCTGGTACAAGCTCATTTGCAGCAGCAGATTCTTGCGCTGTTCTTTATTTTGCCTTCAGAATGAAACTCCAGCAGCCTGCCAAATGTCTAATACAGAGTTCTTTAGACGGCTGAAGCACTTCCTTGGAAATGTCATTGAACCTAACCTAAAAGTACTACATCTCAGACTGAGGGAGAAAAAGAACCGTCCTCCCACTTTACTAAAGCTCAGTGAAGAGAATGGAGCGGCAAGACCAGTATAATGTGGGAGCCCAGCATCTTCCACACAGCTTATCTAAAGGTGGAATCGACCTCAAACTGTTGTACTGGTAGGTATCTTGGGTCCTTGCCTCACCTCATTTCCCCTAGCAGGACTCCATTTAAACATGGTAGTTTCACAAGCCTAGCCTCAAACTTGTCCTAGCTCCCTAATTCGAAGTCTTGCTTAGCATACAGGAGGCTGGGCTACGCAACATGAATGCATATCAGTATAATGTATACAGTTGGCCAAATATGTAAAGTTTGCATCTACTCGAAGAGCAAAACAGAGCAGAGCTCTCTAATGGACCGTCTTGAACCATAGGATGCTTATCCATTATTCACAACCCACTAAAACCCTATAAAGATGCTTGTTTATCCAGCTGTACAGTGAAGGAAACACTTCGGGCACTGTCATATAGACTCGTTTTGTTTATTGACTTAGTTTTTTATGAACGACAAACAAAAATTTTGTGCTCATAAGTATTTACACTGATATGGTTAAGAAAATGAAATTGAGGGGCGTGGTCATTGGGGCATTGGCAATAAACTACCAAATAAGTAAAGTTAGAAAAGTTCCATAGCATGACAGTCCTAGCTAGCAGCCATAGGACAACTTGTTTAGGCACATTAGATCAATTTTCTGACTTGTTTAATATTTTTCTACTCATTGTAGGACATAAAATCCAGTTATGGAATCAGACCTTTGGTTTTTTTTGGTGGTCAGGAGAAAACTTCTATCCTTGATATATCCACTGTATCATTTCCATCTGACAACTGCAATCCATCTATTAACTTCAAGCTGCAGTCCCCTAGTGAGCATTCTGCCGACAGAATGGAAACTGATGTCGGTATGTTCATACAGCATGTCTCAAAAGTGCAAAAACAACCACATACAATGAAAATGGTTTGGCAGATGGTGATCCAATTTCAGACATAAGCTACCTGGATGCTGACATGAAGCACACCATTGTTTTCCAGGTGAAATTCTCCGCACTGCAGTGGAATCCAAGACGGCTGCCATGTTGCTGACATTTCCTCACAGGTATGCCTCTTCCTCCATAGCTTGTGCCTCAAATTGGACCACTGTCTGCTAAACCGTTTTCATTTTATATATGTTTTTCTTTACATAGTTTGGTGAAAGAGAATACTCCTAAAGCACTATGCTTAATGTGTAACTCTGTCTATGTAGATGCCACACTGGTGTCAGAAGTGGGATAGCTCCCTATCCCCACTAGCTCCTTAGTGGTCTCAAAGAGAATGCTGCCACCAGGAGGAACTAAGCTGAGAACTGTGAGGAAGGAGCAGCACGGCGAAGACAGGCAGCGAGGACTACAGAGGAGGCAGCGCAATGTTTCCTATGGCTACTTCTATGTACATGCCACACTGGTGTCAGAAATGGGATAGAGCTGGCTCCCCAGTGGTCTTGAGGAAGGATGTTACCATGAGTGACTGAACTGAAGACTGTGAGGAAGCAGCTGTATGGCAAAGATGGACAGCAAGGACTGCCTGCAGAGGGGACAACACAATCAGGCCCCTCAACGGAGGCCGGCTGAGGAGATGGCTGGCATGGACACTGTGGACGTGCTGGAAGGCCATCCTGTGGAGCCAACAGAGATGACGGACTCACAGTCCGAGTGACTTTACCCTGTAACCAAGTTGATGTTGTCAGTAGTTGGGCGGTGTGGGGTAGTTGTGGAGTAGCTGATGCTAGCTCCATCTACACTGATGGCTTAATATGTTGGGCAAGACCTTCTACATGGTATGGCCCACTGTGGCGATGACTGCTGTTGGTCAATAACCTACCTAATAGCCTTTACCTGCTAATGAATTGAACGAAGTGTTTCAAGACCCTTTCAGTAAGCCTGAAAATCAAGCCTAAAAAAAGACTCTTGGTCTTCCTGGTCTTAGATGCCCTTGGAGTCTTCCTAATCCTCCACCCCCATGCAGCACCCCCCAGGTCCCAAGCAGGATGAACTCAAAGACTTAAAGAAGATAAGTGAAATAACAACTTGGGCAGCTTCCACTGTGAGCACTGTCCCTGATGTAATGCAGGAAATCTGTCACATCATAAGATGGGGAGATGAAAGATCAGATATGAAAAGAGTAGCACACGGACCCCCATCTGCTCTCCGAAAGAATTTGTGCCAGCTGCTATCTCGCCCCCAGGTTTAACAGGCTCATCGTACCAGTTAAAGTTGCGGGGGGTGGGGTTCCATTCTTGTCAAGTGACAAACATCTTTGAAATTGGCCGCTCCGAGCGTCTTACATGCCTGTCCACTATTCCCGGCCTTGCCATCTGGGTCTGGCTGAATCTAGTGATCCGTACTGGGGCTTTGCATCACAGTGTCAGATACTGGGGTGTCTCTGGCTATCCTCACATTGGCAGGACCCATGTCCTGGTTATTACCGGGACAAGGGGTGAGCTGTTCAAGCAGTGACTCAACAGAAAGTGTTCAGGCCTGGTTCCAGAACAAAACCAGTGAAGGTACATCAGAGTGAGACTCATCGTCACAAGTATACCTGCACCCAGAAGGAAGTGCGGGATTTGCAGTGCTGTTGGAGGTGTTAAGTGTAAGCCTGTAGAGTCTTTAAGATCACCAACACCATCAATTTAGCTGGGTGTTTCTGAACGACTGGCGGGTACTCTACCTGGGGATATCCTCGCCCTCCATCAGAGGACTACTGCATGCATGCGGCCTCTACTCTAGATCTCCAGTGCCCAAGCAAGCCACAGTCTGGACCACTCCACTTCCCCTCACCTTTACCCATAACTGATGTTCACCTTGGCTGATGCTCAGACCTGGCTCCAGCTCAGCTTTCGAAAAACTGAAATTGCTGTGTTGGCTGAACTAAACTTTTACAGTCTTGGTGCTGTGAAGGTAATGGGAAGGTTTGGAGTCAGTGTTTTTTTAATAAAATAAAACCAGTTTAGTTGCAGATAAAAATATGATTCCAAATATCCTGAGCATCAGCAGCGGTTATAAATGAATAGGAAAATAAGAATCAGACCAAAAAAATGCAGAAAGGACAAAAAAGTCATAACAATAATGAAAAATTTCTATATAGCAATAAAGAAGTTATTACAAATGAATATCCACAATAGAGCTGGTCAAATACCAGGCTGTACAGATAGTCACTATGGGAATCAGTCGACGGGAAGGAAACCTGGTGGGTAGGTTTGACAATGTGAGACACGCAACTGATTGTAGCTTCACACTCATGTGACGTGGGCAAGGGCGGGCCTTATCTCTGAATCTGACTGGCCCAACAGCCATGCAGGACTACATGCACACAGACTGTTAGCCCATAGCCTGCAATGGTGTGGTGCCAGACTGTCATGGAGTGACTCAGAATGGCAGCGGGTGTAGCTCAGCGGATAACACCACTGCCCGCCAGAGAGCCACCACCACATGTGGGAGACTGGGGTTCGAATCCCAGTCTGGGTGACTACGCTGGGCTACACCAATAAGAGTCCTTGGGCAAGACTCCTAACACTACATTGGCCTACCTGTAATATGATTAACCTTGTAAGTGGCTCTGGATAAGAGCTTCAGCTAAATGCCACAAATGTAATGTAAATGTCAACTTCAGTGACGAGTCCCGCTTTGGTCTTGGTGGAGACGACCAATGAATCCGTGTGTGGAGGCACCGTGGTCAACGCCAAGATGAATGGCCCTGGTGTCACTCCACCTCCACCCCTACCGCACCATCCATAGGAACTCTGTGTGAATATTCAAGCTGTATGGGATGGATTATCACAGGACACCATTAGGAACCTCCTACAGCTCCATACTGAGACACCTGGCATGTTGCATTAGCCAACACGGCAACCCGACGCCATACTGAGAGACAGACTTCTGTATGTGTAGCTCAATAAATATTCCCCATATCAGTTTTAATGTATCATCATGTATTGTTCCTGGTCACCTTTATCTTCCTACCCAACAGCACTGCAACCCCACACTTCCTTCTGGATGCTGCTATTTTTCTGAAGTTGAGCGCATGTGGTCAGTCTGCATCAATGGGTTCAGTAATCTGACCGCTCCAGGGAAGAAGCTGTTGTTGAGCCTGCTGGTGGTGGAACAGATACTCCAGTGCCTACTGCCAGATGGCAGGATGGGGAAAAGTCTATGACAGAGGGCAGGCGGGGGGCGTCCACAGTTCTGCTGGCCTCGTCGATGAAGGAGGTGTCGAGAAGGTGGTGGATAAAGATACCCTGATGACCTTCTCTGTCCTCACAATACGCTGTAGGGTCCGGTGATCCATCACTGTGGCACATTCATCAAGCAGCTGATTAACACCGAAGGCATAGACGGCAGGAACCGCCAGCATGTTACAGTTATGCTGGTCAGTTCTTCCATCCCGAGCTCTGCTTTTTTTGTCCTGGTCGACTAGCAGAGCAGGCCGACCGCAGGGTTTGAATGAGGCGTGCTCTCCTACGTGTGAAGCACTGTTCTGTCTGAACACTGTTATGCCAAAGAGTATATATAGACTGAAGACATCCCATTACACCAGACACTGACACGGGCATCACCGCCTCATACAGGAGCTGAAGCGGACTCTATAGGTCTTGCTGTATAACAGTAGAGGGATTCCGGACTTCTACTTGGAGTTAATGATCTAAGGTTATATACAGTGCTATATACCATATAAACCACTCTCTACTGACCGTGATGACCACCACCTCATTGGAATGTCACTTATCAATCATATATATTGTATTGTGAAAGAGAGTCACTGGAGATCATATGAATTAGTAACCCACCAATAAGGTCTTATTCATTGGGAGAGTGGGTTGTCTTCTACCTACATTGAAACGAGTGAAGTAGTCGTCTGAAAAGGCCGCAGTAGCTAAACGATGACTGGTAGCACAAGCTAAGACACTCGAAGCAAATGAATTGCACTGAGACTTCAGGATAGAGCACCGTTTAAATCACTAACTAGGTAGTTTCTACCTCCCGGGGAATAGACCTGCTCCTTGAATTTCAATTGCAGTGCTTGAGTGAGGTTCTGATTCCTCCCATAAAGGCTGCTTATCATTCCCTAACCTTTCAGAAAGAGAGAGAAAGAGAGAGAGGGAGCGCTGATATCTGTAACCAGTACAGATCAATGCAGTAGAATATAAGTCATGATTTCTGGAGTATTTCTAGGGGGTGATAGAAGTAAGAGGTTGAAATAAGCACTAATGAAATATACCCTTCTCTAGTCCCTTCATACAGACCCTTCCCTCCACAGCCCATACATGGTGACTAAACAGCTAAAACTATGAGCTTGTTGTTCATTTACATATATCTGCCTATTCAGCCTACCGCACTTTAGCTCCACCCATTCAGCCGGACGTTGTAAGTAATGTTCCGCAATGGTTGGATTTCTTAATTAGGCACGATACAGGGCAGCCAATCAGAACAGATCTCCCTCCCGCTGAAGAGCCAAACCATTTTGAGCACTCACAGATGAAGCGATGATTAGCTCGTAACAGTGGCGCTTGTCATTGTCTGGGATATATTAGACAGTAAGTGAGTGGTCAGTTCATTTACTGGGTATATGGGAGAAATCGGCAGGCCTGAACATCTCAGCCGCTCTGACAAAAGCCAAATCGTTTGGCTGGATGATTGGGTCCCAACATCTCTGAAACGGCAAGGGTTGTGGGACACAGCCAATCAGCATTGGTGAGTGGGCAAACCCTGGACTGGCCACAGGCTCTTGGGATCACAAGGCCTGTCTACGCATAACGTCTACGGTCCCAACACATGGGTCAGACAGTCTATGCTAACCCATATGCTCCACTGGAGGTGCCTACAAAGGGTATGCAAGCATTGGAACATGTGACATACCCCTTTGGGCTAGGTGTGTAACTGTAGAAATGATGGCACCATGGGAAGAAGACAAGCCGGCTGGACTGTGTTGCTCTGAGTGATGTCCTGCTGGGAAACTCTAGGTCCAGGTGTCCACACAGATGTCAGTAGGACATCTCACATATCTATCAGGTACACCCCTTTATGGATTTGCTGCATGTTGGTAACTCCCTGCACATGTTGCTGTCGGAAATCATAAAGAGCTCCAACTTCCAAAAGGCTTCCTAACCCAATCATGAATCTGACGGAGCATCTTCAGGATGGGCTGGTAGAGCAAATCTCCGTCTTCGCTTCACTGAGGAGATGTAGCTAATATCATGATACCAGATACCAGATATGGCACCTCCTGTGGGCTTGAAGGTCTTGTACAGTCCATTCCTCTGCAGGTTTGAAGCTGTTTTGAGATAAGCAGAGGAACAATAAGAAACTCCCAGCACAACATAATCTCCCAGTCACCTTAAGGAGTGTTTAAGGTGGTAGTGCTTTTTAGACTCCTACAGATGGTGCTGCATGAGGATGATGGGGGTATAAACACCTACGGGTGTGAGTGACGGGATCCATAGATTGGGAAGAGGTGCTACAGTGCAGTGAATGTCTCGTTCCATGTGGGAAGACAATCCAGAGCAATGTTAATGATGGGCTGAAAGGGCTAAAAGGAGTGACTGGGCATTTGGCATTAGTGTGAAGGAAGTAGCTGAAGGTGTATGGAAGCATACCAGCAGTGGCTAAAATCCCAGTCTACAGGGAATTCTCCTCGGAAATTGGGCCAGGGAAGGCATCTAGCAAATCTGGCCCAACTATGCAATACCTTGATGCAAGAGTGGCTGAGCATTGATGTGGCCTACATCCAGAAACTTGTCCAGTCAATGGCGAATCCAATCCCAGCTCTTATTGGTTCTCGCTAGTGGTGGAATGACATGCTATCAGGTGTGTTTCAGTCACAGGGGACTCGTTGTGTCTGGTATATATATATCTGAAGGAGTTTTGGTACATATACTCGGCACATTCCAGGCTAAACCCTGTATTAATCGAATTATGCAGTGTTAGATTTAAACAGCTAGATTTCAGACCTTTGGGTTAATTTACTGGGCACCAGCTGGATTTCCCCCAGCACTAGATCTCCTTTAAGGTGTTTTCACCACCAAGCTCTTTTTAATGTGAAGCACAAAGTAAAATAAACGCTCCAGATATACGGCCTAATAATGGGGCCAGCAATTCAGTGCCAGAGGAGACTTAATCGGTGACCAGAAGGCGGGCTTGGCCACAGGCAGCGCATAAACAAGAGCCGTATTAATACAAAACCAGGACGTGCTGTCTTAACCGATACACATGAAGCTGTCTGTAATAAATAAGTAAACGTCGAGGTCAGTGTTAATGCTGATCGATGCGCATCTGTCAGGTAAATACTTTACCGCACACGAAGAGGGTCTTCCCCAAAAGTTCCCGTGTGCAGCCCGCCAGAGCAATTACACTGAGCACAGAGCTGCCTGTCTTAAGCTCTTTAATGGTGCACTGGGGAAGCAGATGCTTCAGGGACGACCGCAGCCACCAATAAAAGGACTCCTGCTACTTCAAGGAACCTGCATTTTAAAGACAAAGAGGAAAAAAGAACAATAGCTGCACCCAGAAGGAGGTGTGGGCCTGCAGGGCTGTCGGGAAGGAAGATAAGGGTCACCAGAAACACTACATGATGATCAGTTTAGACTGGCATGGGGAATCTTTATTCAGCTACACATACAGAAGCAGTGTCTCTCAGTATGACGTCGGTATTCCAGACGTCTCGGTATGGAGTTGTGCCGTCTTCCCTAAGGAATACATTGTTTTAATTCATTCTCCAGCGTAGTTTTCCTATAGGGGGTTAGATACTGCCTCCTTGTGGTCATTTCGTATAGCTGAAAGTAACAAAAACCCTGGCCCAACCTACTTCCTGTATCGTCTTGGGAGCAGAGGCCACATTTCCAAAGGCAGCAGTTTTCCACTCTGAAAAGCAGCGTAAACGTTTGAGTTCTGGAGATTATTTGTCTGTAAGTAATGTTTCTGTCTTAGTAAACTAGAATCCATTCAGATAATTCAGAATTACTTCCAATTTCTAGGTTTGCCTAGCTTAGCTGCTAGTGATGCTAGGTCTATGGGGTTTTGTGTGCTGTTAGCATTAGCATGTTTATGCACTTAAATGTATAGGGCTAGCTACCATGCTACTTCTGCATTTCTCATATGTGATGTTCATGTATCTTTTTACTTTTCTTTGGCTTCTGCAGTTTTACCAATTAGCACTACCATGCCTCTTCTATTACTGCTACTGCTTCTTCTAAAGCCCTGTATAAATGCTGGTTGATACCTCAGGTAAACACAAGAAAAGTACGCCTTGTGGAGTCTTTTGAACATCAACAACTTTATTCAAGACCAAGGGTTAGCTATCTGTCTAGGGGTGGAGGTGGAGTAAGACCAGGCCTTCTGAATCATTAGCATGTCTCACAGTGTCAAACCTTCACACCAAGTTTCACTGCTGCTGGTTGATTCCTTCTGGGTGCCAAATCTGTGCACCTATGCTTTTGATGGTGGATGTATATGTACAGGTTTTCAATAGGTCACGTTAGCAGCAGTGACACGGTTGGTGCAGGTTAAAGGTATTCACAATTATGGCTGAAATGAGGTTGGTGTAGCTCAGTGGATAACACGACTACCCGCTGGGAGACTGGGGTTCGAATCCTGGTCTGGATGGCTACACTGTGCTACACCAATAAGAGTCCTTGGGCAAGACTCCTAACACTACACTGGCCTACCTGTAATATGATTGACCTTGTAAGTCGTTCTGCATAAGAGCATCAGGTAAATGACTGTAGTGAGTTTAAAAATGGGGTACATGGTGAGTTGGGTGATTTTGGGTTATTTCTAGAAGGACTTCAGGTGAGACAAGTTGGGCTTAGACAGGAGGGCTTAACGAACAGTCCATCGACAGCCAGCCTCTCCACATAACTTGCAGGGAAAACTGAACGTGAGCCAGAGGGGTGACTCCTCAGGGGTTATTTGAGGCTGTGTATTTAATATGGATGAATGTATTGGGACACACCTCCTAATTAATGAATCCAGTGTTCCATTCAGGTCTTGAAAGCCAGCACCTAGCCATGCAGTCTGTCTTTATTTGAGAAAGGATGGTTGTTCTAAACAGCTCACTGAGTTCAGGCTTGATGCTGTAATATTACACCGCCATTGCATCAAGCCAGCTTGTAAAATTCAGCCTGTAAAGTTTAGTGGAGGAGGAATAATGCTATGGGGTTGTTTTTCAGAGGCTGGCCTAGAGCATCATAGTTCCAGTGAAGGGAAATCTTAACACTTCAGCAGAACAAACATTTGGACCATTGATGTCAACTTTGTGGGAACAGATTGGAGAACAACCTTTCCTATTCCAGCAGTCCCAGTCCACAAAGCAAACTCCATATGGGTATGGCTGGGTGAATTTGGGTGAATACCCCATCCTTTGGGATAATCTAGAACAGAGATTGCCAGCCAGGCCCTCTTGTCCAACATCAGTGTGTGCTCTTCTGGATGAATCAGGGACAATGTCCCACAGACATGTTCCATAACCTGGTAGATAGGGTGCAACTCCTTATTAATCCATATGGATTTAGAATAGAACGGCATAAAAGCTCCTGTAGGTATAATGTGTAGGTGTCCCAATACTTTTGTCATATGATGTATACAAAAACTTCTCATCAAGTCTTTCAGCAAGGCTAACACAAACAGATGCAGCATGCTACGTAAAGGTCAGTTAGAGTCATTAGGGGTTTTAGGATGTTCAGTGGTGTCACGGTCTGAGGAACAGAGTTATGTTCAAGCAAAATGGCTGAAGCTGAGTATTCGTTACATGCAATGGTGATTGAAATGGTAGTTCATCCATTTTCAATGGAACGGAAGTTGATATGTAATATGTAAGTAATGTTGAACTATTGTTGCTGGTTCTGACTTCACGTAAACGGAAGCTGGTATTTTTGAATGATGTGAAAACAAAAATGAGAGTTATGAGGTTTCGGTTTGACCGCATCGGTTTATTGGTGATGAGTAAGAACTGTGAACTGGCATATGAAGTGACTGACATGGAGTTCTGCAGTCCTGGCCGTATGTTAATGTCTATGCCTCCTGAGACTGCAATATGCAGGAGCTCTACGCAGATTTCATGAGCATTGCCTGTGAGTTTATGCACTAATCAGCTTAGACCTTCCCAAAGAAACCCCTCTGAGCATCAAATCCCACATACTGCATATACTCAAAACCTCCTTCCAGCTGCTCAAAGCTCGAAACTGAATTAGGACAGAATACTGAGACTGAGACCAGCCTTTCACACGCTGTATGATACTGAGCATATTGACGCTGTCCAATGAATAACGCGTATCTCCATTTTTGACGATTTTTACTTTTATGCGTCATTTGAACACAGCAGGGCAAGGAAAGAGTCTGGTTCCATTGACGTACATAATAACGAAATTAGGTTTTTGCCCTCTCCTGTAAAGTTGAAATTACAAGGAATAAGGTGATGCTTTGAAACGTAACACACACTCGTTGTCAAAAGGACATATACAATCAACTGACAGGAATGAAACTTAATGGGTAGGTTTGACGTTGTGAGTTTCACACTCGACTATCTCTGTACCTGACTGACACAACAGCCACGGTCGTAGACATTCAGCGAGCAGTGATGCCCTCCATGAGTCATCTTGTTAGTGGCAGCACCATTGGTATACGACTGCCCAACTCTGGACTACTGAAGGACTAACACCATGTTGATGTCACCAAAGACTGCCACGGGATGTGGAGGCAGCATGGTCATCACCGAGATGAATGATTTGCTGTCACATGTCCAGAAGGTTGGACATGGTGTTACTCCACCTTCACCCTTACCGCACAGTCTGCAGGAACTGTGTGAGAATATTCCAGCTGCAGGGGAAGGATGATCACAGGACACCATTAGGAACCATTAGGGACATCTGGCTGACGCCATACTGAGAGACACCACTTCAGTATGGGTAGCTCAATAAATATGGTCCATATCAGTCTGAACTGATCATCAGTTATCGTTCCGGGTAAGCTTTATCTTCCTTCCCAAAAGCACTGCTGTCCCACACCTCCTTCTGGGTGGAGTTATTCTTTTGATGATGAGTGCACATCAGTTTACTGGCCGATGCATTACAGCCTCGTACTCCATATACCCCGCTCGAACAATGTCCTGTCAAATGGGTCACCCACTTTCCTGTGTGAGCAAAATGACCTTGAGCTACCGGTCGACTGCAGTGGCTGATGGTGTTGCAGCATGGTGCAAGGACCTGCTGTAGCAATGAGCTGAAAAATATAATAAATATAATAAACTGAAACGTGCCTAATAAAAGAGCGATACTGTACAGCAGGTGGAAACTGACAGAAATGGGGGGAGAGAGAGAGAGAGAGAGAGAGCATCACCATGTAGTCCTGAAGTGTGCAAGGACCTAAATCTGGCCTAAAAATCAGGTGTCATAAATAAACGTCATAGTAAGATGAAGCCAGTGGTCTCCAACCCTCCTCCTAATCTCCTGCCGAAACTACTTCCTACCACAACTCGGCAAAGCTGTTCCAGCTGATCGACCTCTTCCCGAGTCCCTGATTGGCTGATTGGCCAGGCAACTTACTGGACACTAGTTGGCGCTCACGATTCATCTTGTGAGGTTGCAGGTGGTGAGCAATTACACATTTCCACCAGAGTGGTCTCCAGATCCCCCAAAACTTACACTGTGCGTCTTTAAAGGCATTCACTGCTAAGCTCACTGGACATGAAAGGAGTGGTGTCAGTGTGTAATACCTTCACAAGCACCAGTAACAGCTGCTACTGGGTTTGGCATGTACTGGACCGGTTTATGGATGTAGGCCACGTTAATGTTCAGACACTCTTGGATTCAAGAATTGCACTGTTGGGCCAGATTTGGTGGATGCCTTCCCTGGCACACTGCTGGTAGACCCAAAGGTAGACCCAAATGACTTCCATACACCTACAGATTCAGCTACTTCCTTCACACTATGGTCTCTGGCATGGCCAAAAGAAATGAGTTAGAGTAGTTGATCTATTAACACCAGTACTTGATACTCAGGCTGAGCTATGTTGGTGCACTGTACCGGTCATTAAAGATGAACATGAGGATGGACCACTTGGCTTGTTCTTGCTCAAAGATCTGCTCACCGTATCATGGCTGGTGAACTAGCCGAGGTAGGCAAAGCTGAAGTTACAGTGGTATTAGGATGTTCTGAATGTCTGCATAAGTTTGATCTAAAACTTCATCAGATTTTCACCTAAAAGAACCAAACGAGAGCTGTCATTCAGAATGATGGCAAGCCGTCCTGGCCCAGATGCAGCAAAACAGGCCCAAACCATGATACTACCGCCGCCATGTCTCACAGATGGGATAAGGTTGTTATGCTGCGATGCAGCGTTTTCCTTTCTCCAGACATAACCCTTCTCATTTAAACCAGAAAGCTCTATTTCGGTCTCATCTGTCCAAAAGCAATGTTCCAATGTGACCTCACAGGCTATTACACGCCATGCGACCACTCTTGGAGAGCGTAATAACACAATCTGAGTAACTGGATGGTGGAGTCCAAACAGCCTTCTCCAGCCTGATGCATCAACGACTCTTCTCCTCAGGGAAACCTTCTTAGTTCATGCCATGATACCTTTCTACAAACATGTGTTGCGAAAAATCAGATTTTGATCGGCCCCTGTTTAATAAAACAAGGGCAACTCACACCTGAAAGTCGTCCTGTTGATAGAACACACCTGATGCTAATTTCACATTTTCTTTTGCCCCTCAGAGATACATGATACTGGCCCATTACCCTTAATAAATAAATAGCTTAGTCTGATTTGTATGTCTTGTTTGTTTAATCTGCTTCTTCTTATCTACATTTAGAACTACATTTAGAAAGTCTGATAAAGTTTCTAAAGGGTTCACAAACTTTCCAGGACCACTGTAGCTTCTTCTTAATCATCTGAGCTGTCTGTTCCACCTTAAATGGGGCTCCAATAAGAATAAGAACGTTAGCTTTGTCCTTGGAAGGCCAATCAAACCGGCTTGATTCCCAGGACACATTATACTGTATGCATCCTGCATATGACACACCTGGCCGCATAGGGGGTGAAAGCATTTGTGAGCTGAGCATAGATCAGTAGCTCAGTACAGCACAGTTTTGTGGGTGTGGATGAGAGAGAGAAAGAGAGAGAGAGAGACAGAGGGAGAGATCACCAGCATTTTGATTCTGGTCCCAGTCATGTGGATCTTTTGTTTTCCCCAGACAGTCATTCTCACTGTGCGGCTGAAATCATTTCCTTAGTATTAAACACCCCCAACACACATAAATTTGGCTGGGAACAAAGAGGGACATGTTAATTAAGAGCAGTGGGTGAACAATCAGCTGTGCTTCCTCACAAAACCTCATCCTACAAGGTTTCGCTCTATCTGTAGGAGTTCTAAGCACATTATGGCTTTATCAGAATCCACTACTGTTGGCAGTTCACCTCCATGCCTTGCGCAAGGCTTCGAATCCCCTAAGCATAGATGCTATAAGTCTCTGGAACTGTCCCGGATGGGTGGAAGTCCAGTCTTCCTGAAAGACATATCCTCAAATGGTGTTTTCATGGTGGTGGTGTGCGCTGGTGGCCA
Source organism: Prochilodus magdalenae (assembly GCA_024036415.1). Taxonomy (NCBI): domain Eukaryota; kingdom Metazoa; phylum Chordata; class Actinopteri; order Characiformes; family Prochilodontidae; genus Prochilodus; species Prochilodus magdalenae. The sequence continues at coordinate 444,758 of JAMWET010000582.1, forward strand.
CCTAACTGGTGGTGTTCAACTGAGTTAAGCTCTGGAATATGGGTGTGGACCACAGGTTGGGTGTGTTGGTGTTCCTATGGTCCTATGGCTATAACAGCAGCCCACAAAGCGACTTGTCTATCCTTCCCTCTTTCCAATGGACCAATGGACCACTGATGTAAGATGGACCACTAGAGGATGACTTGCTTGATGAGTAGGAAAACGATCCTACTCATCAACCAATTCAGTGACCCCTCATGCTCATGCCCCCTCATGAAGGAGCGACCTGGAAGAGACCACGCCCATCAGAATAGACACGTATGGTCATTGGATAAAGCTTGGCTCGTCATGTTGCTTCTGTCTTAGAGCAGGGTTTCTCAACCTGTGGGTCACAAAGCATCCTCTAGTGGTCTATTGGCCTCTTCTCAGGTGGAGCCAGTTCGTAATGAGTCTGTAGTGTCACATTAACTATCAATATCAATATTAATAATTCGTTTGAGACAATGCAGACGGATCCAGTCGATATAGACTGTTAGGTGGTCATTGATGGAGAAGGTTCAGCTCCCTCAGTTGCCTGGCGGGAACACATTCCAGGAGCAACTGAGGGAAATCATCAATAGTGCTGCCCTGTTAGCCACGCGTGTGCACTAGCCGCGTCGTCTATAGTATGAATAGCACTGAACTCTCAAATGTGCATGCGGGCTTTATGTACCGCAACTCCAATAGGTCTCTCCTCTAATCACGTCCTTCATTGACGTTCCCAGCCACCTGAGGATCTGATGTCCTTCTGATTTCTCCATGTATGCCCTGGGTGAACAAGCATCACGGTCAATGAACGTGCACTCTAAACCGCAATTTCCCGCCTTATTTACTGCTGTCTTCACTTCAGATCGAAAAGTAGATGCTACTTCAGTCACTGTTGACTTTACCGCCGAACCTCAGGACATAAATACACGGGCAGGGAGGAAGACACACACAGGAGGCCATGCTTCTAGCACAGCAAGTGTTCTATAATAGAGCACAGGGGAGAAAGGCATATACAGAGCATCGGAATCATGGGGGAGGTCACCATTAGCCATACATTTCCTGACCCCAACACGAAACAGCCACACAAACACACTCCCAACATCCCAACACAGATTAACACATAAACTGTGTACCCATAACTCAACCTAACAAACAAACAGTGACAATAAGCTATGTACACAGTCCCCTTGTTGGAGGCCATGCGCCAACATGAGCCAGTGGATGTGGCCCTCTGCATAGGCACACCTCCAGAGTCTCTGGGAGTCTTTACCAGGCCAGAGTGGGTCCATGCACACATCATGCAGTTTCCACACAATGTAAACAGCAGCTGCTGTTAATGATACATAAAGGTAAAAATAAACAAGTGGAGACACATGGTGTCCTACGGACAGCGACTGTATACATATTTCACCATGACCCTTCACCTATATTACAGCTTAGGCTGTTTTCAGAAGGCCTGCATTTTCAAAGAAATCTAGAGAGAGGTTTTATCACAACTCCAAAGTTCAGTTTTAGATGTTGGTTGCATCCGAGTAATGGATCCAAGAAATCCCAAACGCATTCAGTGATGTGGAGGGCTGGACTCCGGGGATGGATGGTGCCATTGTATTGAGAACGTCCACAGCTTTTTTGTTTGATTGAAAAAAAATCTGAAAGAAAAACGTTTTGCACATGATGCAATCACTATGTGGTGTTTGTACATCACCCACAATGTCAACATTATGAACAATCTTGTTTTTTCCTGAAGGAAATATGTTAACACATTTACATGTACTGCATGTAGGAGCCACCAGAGTGCTTGGTTGACCATTTAGATGTCCTAGCTAGTACAAATCAGAGATGTCTTTGAAACCAAGTTCATGCCAACATTAAGGTATTTGGTTTTCTGTGGTATTGCTGTGTTGGTTTTTCGGGGACCTGTTTACTTAACACATTTATGTAACTCACTTGAATAAAAACTGAGTCAGATTTACTTCATAAGTGTTTGTTTGGTCTATGGTCTTGTTCCATATTCCCTCTTGCCATCATCTACTGGCATATCGTTTTATTATTTCACTCACCATCTTTGTGTTGTCGTGCCCCCTGGCCTGCCTTCCATTGTGTGTGCTTAACCCTTATACTCCACAGTTAACTGCCTAGCCATACTGCTGATGGCTGTAGGTGCAAGTTATTGCTGTAGGTGTTCAGTAGCACAGTAGTACCTTAACAAAATGATGGTTACCTTAACAAAAACCTGTGGTTGGTGTGGCACAATGGATAACACCACTACTCACCAGGAAGCTATCGTCCCATGTGGGAGACTGGGGTTCGATTCCCGGTCTGGGTGACTATACTTTGCTACACCAATAAGAGTCCTTGGGTAAGACTCCTAACATTACACTGGCCTACCTGTAATACGGTTAACCTTAAGTCGCTCTGGATAAGAGCATCAGCTAAATGCCGTATATGTAAACCTAGCTTTTTATAACTTCCTCTACTTTAATTAAGAGAACATGACCACATTAAGCTGGATAGGAGAAATATATAAAAAATACCAGTTCGAGGTATTAGTAAAACTCATGTGTGACTCAAATACAGTTGAGTAAATACTACCTAAAAGAGCATTTTAAAAGCTGGTATATCATATTTAATTAAATTCAACATTTAATTTTTGGGCAATACATAAAAATATACTGTCCAGAACTTACTCAAAGTGCTTTAGTTTGACTTGCTTGAATTTGTTAAGTATGTTTCACCTAATCAAGAATCTTAAAAGGTACTTAGCACAGTTGGTTGACATAGTATTTTTAAGTTAACCCATTAACATTTAATTTTTAGAGTGAATCAGCATGGAAAAAACAACACATGGAAAATTTCTTTCAATGGGAATTGGGAATTGTGGAATTTCACTGGAGTTGGTATCAACTACGCCATTTCTACTGTGATGTACAAATAGGTTCCAATCAAGTTAATTAGCACAAGGCTAGCACAAGTTTTGAGGACAAGATTCCCAGTGACAATTCCCGGCTTGATTCCTGATTCTAACCAGTCCTAATAAGTCAATTAAGCTCTTTGGTTTTAAGACTTTACACCTGTAAAGGTGCCCAAACGTTTGCACGTACCACAATCACTATTTGGTTGGGGTTTCGTTTAATTAACACCCACAGCGCCAACTTCATGAACATACACACCTTCGGCACACACAACCTAACAGACCAAAAAGGCTTTGAAGTGCCCGAAAGGAAAGACGGCTGCTCTGGAAGTTCTCCAGGGAGGTCATTAACCGCTTTTGCCTGTAAAGTAATGACCGTATGAAGAGAGAAGTGTCAGGCAGGTGAACGTCTCCGAGCACACACCAGGGATATTCTAATATACACCTTTCAATCTTACTGTGGGTTCCTGTCATTCATGCCTGCTTCTGGAAGGCAATGGAAATGAGGTTGTGCTAGCACTATGGACATGAAGGGCTTGATAATAAAAAAGCCTCTGAGTTAAACGAGGTAATTTAGAATAGGGAAAACACAGGTTTATGCGGTGCTTTGACCCCTCAGCATCAAATGTCATTGATGCAGGCCTTCTGATTTATCTTCATAGGCAGCAAATTGGCGCTAAAGAGCAAACAGGTGGCCGGACAGACGCCGCATTACATTAACATATAGCAGGATAATCTTATGCAAATGTCACAACTGTGTTATTTGCCAATATTATTGCATGGAACAGGTTAAGCAGTCCTCATTTGCCTTTCCAAACACTTGGCTTTCTACACTGTGCGTCCAGAAGAATTCAGAACCCCCGTCTAATTAATGAGTTGAGCTACTTTAGGTTGCATCCATTGCTGGCACAGGTGTTCAATTGGGCACAGCTTGTATAATCACTACAGGAAAGCATTTCCAATAGGGTGCGATGGTCTGGAGCAGCTTTACATGAGCCTAGGGTCATCAGGTCCAAAGTCAAGTGTTGGCAGAGGGGTACAAAGCCCCAAAGCATTGAGGATCAGTGAAATGGTGTTCTCTGGAGTTCTGTAGCTCGACCCTATATGAGTTGGAGTGACGACACTTTACCTTTGTCTTTGATTTAATAAATGTAGAACTGGTGCATATTTAAGTCATAGTATTAATAGTAGTATTGGTAGTAGTAATGGTAGCAATCGTAGTAGTATTAGGGTAGCAGTAGTAGTAGTAGTAGTAGTATTAGCAGTAGTGGTATTGGTAGTAGTATTAGGGTAGCTGTAGTAGTAGTATTGGTAGTAGTGGTAATATTTGTAGTAGTAATAGTAGTATTAGTGGTAGTAGTAGCAGTAGTAGTATTGGTAGTGACAGTATTGGTAGTAGTATTGGTAGTAGTAGCAGTAGCAGCAGTAGTAGTAGTGGTAGCAGTAATAGGTGTAGTAGTAGCAGTAGTAGTTTTGGTAGTAGCATTAGAAGTAGTAATATTGGGTAGTATTGGTAGTAGTAGTAGTATTGGTAGTAGCATTAGAAGTAGTAGTATTGTCGTAACAGTAGTAGTATTGGTAGTAGTATTAGTAATACTAGTAGTAGCAGCAGTGATAGCAGTGATAGATGTAGTAGTAGTAGTAGCAGTAATAGGTGTAGTAGTAGTAGTAGTATTGGTAGTAGCATTAGAAGTAGTAGTATTGGGGTAACAGTAGTAGTATTGGTAGTAGTATTAGTAATACTAGTAGCAGCAGCAGCAGTAGTAGTAGCAGTGGTAGCAGTGATAGGTGTAGTAGTAGTAGTGGTAGTGGTAGTAGTATTATTGGTAGCAGTAATAGGTGTAGTAGTAGTAGTAGTAGTAGTAGTAGTAGTGGTAGTGGTAGTAGTATTATTGGTAGCAGTAATAGGTGTAGTAGTAGTAGTAGTAGTAGTATTGGTAGTAGCATTGGAAGTAGTAGTATTGGGGTAACAGTAGTAGTAGTAGTAGTAGTAGTAGTAGTAGTATTGGTAGTAGCATTGGAAGTAGTAGTATTGGGGTAACAGTAGTAGTAGTAGTAGTATAAGGAGTAGTAGGGATAGTATTGTTAGTATAAGTGTCCTTGTAAATACCGGAAAGCTCATTGTTAGATGATGCTGGTGGACAGAATCTGAACATTGTCTGGAATGTAAAATGAGCGTTTTTCACGTGAGCTCTGCAGTGCTGCTTTTACTCACCGTTTTACCTGAAAGTGGTAAAACATGTCGGGTATAAGAGCTCCTGATCTTTAAGAAGCCGGCCTGTGTTACGGCTCTCGGCGCAGCTGCTCTAATGGAGCTGTTTGTCTTATGAACATGTGCTGCACTTCAGCCACACTTTCTCCAGCGACTGTGTCAATAGAGTGACATGCATAGCACTATGCTGGTCATGTGCAGGTCCATGGATGAACGGTCACTACGCCCAGAATGAATGGATTAACGATACGTGTAAGTGTTTCTGGAGTAAAACTGCCTACCAAGCATTCACTGCGTCAGCGTAGGAGTTTACCCATAATCTCCGAGCAGGCTGCCTTATTGTTCTGCTGTAGAAGCCATTAGAAAACATAAGCACTATTTAGACAGGATACGTTTTCCCAGACATATATCCGCAAAGTCCTGCCAAAACAGGACGTCTGTAATTTGTACAGCTTGGCTTTGCATAGCTTGGGCTCAGGCATTAGCACTCTCTCACAAATAAGATGGTTCTAGGGAGCAACATGATAGAAGAACAGTTATAGGTGCTTACACGTTCCAAACTGCCTCTAGAGCAGGGAAAACATGCCCCACCGTATGTGATCAATTACGAGGCTGTTATAGCCTGAATTCCATATGAATGCCCATGGTTTTGGGATTGGACGTCCAACAGCTAATACAGGTGTCCACATACTTTTGGCCTTTACTGTATATAGAATTTTACTTGCACAGCACCAGCTCATACGGTGTATATGAACTCACCTTCCCATGTAAAACTAATCCTGTTCAAGTAGACCTATAATTGAACAATCCCCTTCGGAACACTAAAACATGGAGCGTCGACCCCCGCAAAGTGAGCCCTTCATATCACAGAGCTCAGTCTTAACCCCAGGCTGCTTTACTGAAGTCAATAAACTCCTTGTAATTGATTATGAAGGGGAGCTTTAGGGTGGACCAATACACTAACACATTACACTTACCCAGTTACTGTACACCAACACACTACTTACAGTACACTAACACATTACACTTACCCAGTTACTGTACACCAACACACTACTTACAGCACACTAACACATTACACTTACTGAGTTACTGTACACCAACACACTACTTACAGTACACTAACACATTACACTTACCCAGTTACTGTACACCAACACACTACTTACAGCACACTAACACATTACACTTACTGAGTTACTGTACACCAACACACTACTTACAGTACACTAACGCATTACACTTACTGAGTTACTGTACACCAAGGCACTACTTACAGTACACTAACACATTACACTTACCCAGTTACTGTACACCAACACACTACTTGCAGCACACTAACACATTACACTTACCGAGTTACTGTACACCAACACGCTACTTAGAGTACACTAACACATTACACTTACTGAGATACTGTACACCAACACGATACTTACTGCACACTAACACACTACACTTACTGAGTTACTGTACACCAACACACTACTTACAGTACACTAACACATTACGCTTACTGAGTTACTGTACACCAACACACTACTTACAGTACACTAACACATTACGCTTACTGAGTTACTGTGCACCAACACACTACTTACAGCACACTAACACATTACACTTACCCAGTTACTGTACACCAAGGCACTACGTACAGCACACTAACACATTACACTTACTGAGTTACTGTACACCAACACACTACTTACAGCACACTAACACATTACACTTACTGAGTTACTGTACACCAACACGCTACTTACAGCACACTAACCCATTATATTTACCGAGTTACTGTACACCAACACACTACCTACAGTACACTAACACATTACACTTACTGAGTTACTGTACACCAACACACTACTTACAGTACACTAACACATTACACTTACTGAGTTACTGTACACCAACACACTACTTACAGCACACTAACACATTACACTTACTGAGTTACTGTACACCAACACACTACTTACAGCACACTAACCCATTACATTTACCGAGTTACTGTACACCAACACGCTACTGACAGTACACTAACACATTACACTTACTGAGTTACTGTACACCAACACACTACTTACAGTACACTAACACATTACACTTACTGAGTTACTGTACACCAACACACTACTTACAGCACACTAACGCATCTCAACACTACACTAACACTGCTGGTAAAGGTGGATAAATGCAGGAAAAATGTAAGCTATAAAAACCATAGTGCATTAAACAATCATGAGTCTTATCTCTGCACCTGTGTCCAATCACGCGGTCCCTAGAGAGCACTGTGCAATCTAATCTGAGGCTGGGAGATGAATCTGAAGTATCATGAGCGTTTACGTTTGAGCTCCCTCTTGAATGCGTAGAAGACAAACCGAGGTAATCTCCGTCCTCCAGGTGCATCAGTATTAAAGAGGATGACCTTGCTGTGCGTAGACCTGACAGTCTTTGAAATTACCTGTCAGTCAAGCTGCAGCATCTTTGGGTCGTTCTCCAAATGCACAAGCCAAAGAGCAGGACACAGTCGTGAGGCTTATACATTATGGCATAGCAAGCTCGGTGTTCAGGCCCCGCCTCATCACCATGCATCAAACACTGAACGCTTAAAGCATGTAACTGCAAATCTAAATACAGCACAGAACCCGGGCCCCATCAGTGCCAGCACAGGAAATTCTTCGGCTAATCAGTAATGAGCAGGTCAAGTGAAGAGCCAGTGGAGTGCACTCGACCACTTGTGTGAAGGAGCTCTAGGGTGAAGACATCTGCATACTCCGGGTTTCAGTCTGGTTTTCTGCTGGGATGAGATGCCGGCTGATTGTACCTGCTCATCAGCGATAACAGGCATTTCACTGCTAAGTACAAGGACAGCTTAGAAGCCAGCGTTGAGTCCAGACACTAGGCCTTATTGGCCCAGTTGTATATTGGCAAATTGACCATATGGTAGACATCCTGGCCACCTGCCCAAGAGCACCCAGCACTGGAGGAACCAAACCTCCAAAATAAAGACTCATCAGTGGGCAGTGAAAAGAAAGAGTCATGCACCATTAACATGAAGGATTGGGGAGACCTACATGAACCACGGAGAGAGAGAGCCAAAGGTTTGTCCGACTGGACATTGACCGTTATGATGACTGCCCTTAACACTATGTCAGTGCCGCCACATACTCCAATGGTATGGTGCCAGACTGTCATGGAGTGCCTCAGAATGCCAGCGGGTCATCTTCAGTGACCCACTTTTGTCCTGGTGGAGATGATCAACGAATCCATGTGTGGACAACGCCGAGATGAAGGATCTGTAGCCACATCCAGAAACCTGGTGTCAGTCCACCTCCGTCCCTACTGCAAAATCTGTATAGGCTTTACCTGGGAACACTTTCAGACCTTAGGGGGTCTTTTGAAAGTTGTTCTCGGTTTACACTAAGCTTTCCTGAGAAGAACAGGTGTAGCTGTAACCAGGCTTTGGGTGCTGCCTTTATAAACAGGTGAATCACCTGTGAAACCCACATGGCCAACACCTTTTCCCAGTTAGCTCTTAGGGAAGTGGTTAACACAGGGGTTCACTTACTTTCTTTAACCCGCACGGTGGATGTTACTCAGCGTACTCAATAGAACACATGTAAAGTACTATTGTGGGCGTGTTATTAGTTTAGTATTGAGTTTGTGTTCATGTATAAATGATATAATCCTTGGATAAACATCAGACCGCATTTTATTATTAATCAATGCAAAAAAAAAAACCCAGCTAATTCCAAAACGCTCACTGCAACACTTTACATGAAGTACTGATGAACCCTGGAGAAAATAAAGTACACTGAAGTATACTTAGTTTAAAGATACTTAGCATACTTCCATGTACTCTTGATTAATGTACCGAAGGCTTGTTATTTTTAATATACTAAGCTAAATGTAATCATAATTTCTTATAGAAACTAATTCTACTTAACTATACTATTTTGAGACACCGCTAAGTTTCACTTAAATATACTTAAGTACTTACTAAAGTTCACGTTAAAGTACATAAAATGAAAGAACACATTTCTAGTACATTAAAATATATTTCTTTTGTAAACTAACATGAAGTAATTCTTTACTTAACATAAAGTAATACATTAACAATGCTTAAGTAATGTCATATAACAGTCCCTGACCTTCTGTGTTGATGGATAGACAGATGGTGATGCGCACTGAGCTAAAAGCAAAGCGATGTTAATTAGACAGACTGGTAGTACAACACAGCAGCAACAACATCAAAGCTGACATAACCAAAGGGTAAGGACAGAGTCAGAGAAAGAAAACAGGCCGAGGTCTAAACCAGGCAACAACCAGACTAGCAACAGAAACAAGGGGGGGGCGATAAAGGAGTAAACCAGACCAACACCAAGTCAAAAGGGAGTCAAACTAGAGGAGCTAGCCAACGGGGGGTAGGCTCAGTACACACAGAGTGGCAATCTTCACAATGGGTCAGTGTGAGAGAGAGGAGCATCCATACAGACAGACTAAATGGGACACAGGTAAGTGTTAGTACTCCGGGGAGGAGGATCTGAACTGAACGGGATTGGAGGACTGTGAACATGTGATGGTGATGTCATCGGGTAGTGGGTTATGGGAAATGGAGTCCAGGAGATATGAGACACGAGGAGGCCCTATGTGGACTGAAGCACTGACACCATGGTAGGGATATTTGGAGCTGCTATCAGTCCCCACCCCAGGACAAACATGACTGGTTGATCTACTGGATGATATTTGCCCACGCTCTATCAAAAGTTCAAGCACTTTAAACTTTCTCGCAGTTCAAGCCACACCCCCTGCTCTGGGAATCGATGATCGCTAAGTGATGACGGAGCTGATTTCACATTTAGCTCATATACAGAATCGATAGCAGACAGCTGGTCTGAGCGCAGGTGGCACATCATAGTGACAGGAGAGCTAAACAGTCTTTAACTCCAGTCACGTCCCAACGCTGGACTATTCCGGATCCTGGAGCTTGTCACTTCCTCAGGTATAGGAAGGGTGGCGTATTGATTTACCAGACGGCATGTCTGCAACATATCTGCTGGCTAATTTTAGCATGCATTAGTCTGAAACCATTTACGGAAGCAGGATCAAAGCCGGAGGTGTTATCTGCTCAATCTGTTTAACGTTAGCTGTCTCGTCTTATCAGCCGTCAATCAATCTGCATTAGCGCAGCGTGACTATAAGGAGAATATTCCGTGCTCAGTTGCACTTATAGCTATCAATTAACACCGCACGAGAGATATGTTTACACACCGGAGTCTCTCTATGAGAATACCTCAGCACCCGGAATCAATAGGCACTAACCAGACAGTCGATTAAATGCACACCACAAGTTCCAGGCTGTGTTCCATGTGTTAGGATGCCTTTTCCATTTTTCTTCAGTGATCAGGACCCCCGCAGGACCACCACAGAGCAGGTATTATGTGGGCGGTGGGTCATTCTTAGCCCTGTAGTGACACTGAAAGACCATGTGACATGAAGACCCTTAACACCACATCAACATCGCCAGAGACTGCAGCGGTGTCGTGCCAGACTGGCATGGAGTGACTCAGGCCGTCTTCAGTGAGAAGGCCCACTTTTGTCTTGGTAGAGACGGCCAACGAATCCCTATGTGGAGGTACCGTGGTCAGTGCCAAGGTGAATGGTTTGTCCAGAAGGCCTGGTGTCCCTCCACCTCCACCCCTACCGCACCATCTGCAGGAACTGTGTGAGAATATTCAAGATGCATGGGATGGATTGTCACAGGACACCATTGGGAACCCCTACAACTCAATGCTGGGTTAGCAAGCATGGAGGCTCGACACCATACTGGGAGATGCTACTTCTGTAGGTGTAGCTCAGTAAATGCTGCCCTTCCTTCAGGGCGCAGCTACCGTTGGGATGATAAGTGTATGTAGTATGTCTATACATACATGACATGAACGATGCTGACATCCACTTCTGGGGTCTCACAGCTGAGGCTTCTCTGTCTCTGCCTCCGCCCCACCCAGCCTCTCTCGAGCTGGTGCCAGCTAGGTGAAGGAGTAAGCAGATTATGTAAATGTTTCATCAGCTGCAAAGTGATCCTAACTGAGACAGAGAATGCCCTTCCTTTTTCTTTTCTTCCTACCTGTTTGTTTCCCTGTCGCTCCACGTCTTTCCCATTGTCTTCCCATTTGTTCCTCCTTGGTAGTCCCAATGCCTCTGTAATGGCTTGGTTTGATTGTCGTCTCATTTTGCGGGGCATGATTAGTTTAGTTTTGGAACCTCCATGGCTGAAGTCGCCTCATCTTTCTGTAGCTGGCTCCGTGCCAATATTGGGAACTCTGGGTCCGAGCTGCTACACCCGGTTGGCTACAAAGCCAACAGTGGACCAGCCCCTGCCTACCTTTTGGAAGTGGTTAAGAGTCAGTCATGCCGTTTGAGCTTCCAGTACAGCTCGGCTTGACCCGTCGTCTTTCAAAACACATGGACGACGAGAGTCCAGACTCTTCTCTGTCCTGGCTCCCAAATGGTGGAATTTCCACTGGCTGTTCGAACAGCTGAGTCTCTAGAAGTCTTCATACGCAGCCTGAAGAACCATCTCTTTGTAACGCACATACATTTTGTAACTTTGTACGTTTTTTTCCGAAAATGATCCCTACCTCATCCCAAAACCCAGCACATGCTATCCTATGCTGATTTCGCCTGGGAATCTCACTGGATCCTCTCAATTACAACCGATTTCATCAAACTTGTCTCACAACTGCTGTAAATGAGTTGCTTTAAGTTGCACGTAAGTTGCACGCAACTACGGTCGCAACTTTTGTGAAATCATGTACCATGTGATCATTTCAGACATGAAATAGAATTTCAATGAATTTCTATCAACAGGAAAATGAAACCGATGATAGAGTAATGTTTCTTATAGGCTGGTAAGCAGTTGACTAGCCATCTACTAGTGGTATCATAAACGGCTACCAGCCAGCAGTGCTCAGCCTGGTTAACCTGCTGTACGCTGTAGAAACTTTCATCAGCTTCAACTCAAAACCGTACGTTCAAAAAAAAAGTTTGAGGTTAAATCTAATTGGAAGTTGGAAATTGGCTTTGAATTCCTTCACTGTAAGTAGATTTAACTATATAGTACATGTGGTTTCAATGTAGCAGTGCAAGCTTAAGCTACAGAACACTTATTAAGATGGGTTTTAGTTTGGAACTGGTTTGTGAGGTTCTTAACACTGTTACATTGTTTCAGTTCTACCATTGTGTGTCCTTTAACAAGTCCTCAGCTGGAGTGACACGAATTTAAGTGGGCCAGGGCTTAGAAATGAAACCCTAAAAGCTGGATCAGCTCTGACTTTTTTCATTTCGTTGATGTGCAAAAAAATCGATTTTTGGAGATTTTTACTTTTATGCATCATTTGAACACAGCAGCCTCCGTTTACACTGTGTAGAAATTTCATGATGACTGGACCAACAGAAATGGCCCAAAACCGCATGGAAAAAAGTCTGGTCCCATTGACTTACATTCAAAAGAATTGAGGTTTTTGGCCTCTCCTGTAAAGTTACCATATTGATTTACAACCAACAGCAACATGGCTCAAGCATTAGGAACCAACAATGATCCACACTGCCAGGCAGGCCACAAAGACGCTGAGTAGATTTTAGATTTTAAAAAACCCAGGTTCTGGGTTTGTGTTGGACCAGAATTCCCCAGTTCTGTTTGATTCTCTACACTACTGGAACCATGTCTCCCAAACTCCAGATCAGATATTGTATTAGATCTGTGTATTTAGAAAATCACTAATGACCTCCAGAAGCCTGTTTTTAGAACCATGCTCGCTGTGCATCTCACCCCAGCCACCGCTCGCCAGTCTCTCTGTAGGTCACTGGAGGTCACCTTACGGTGGTTAAGGGACATTGGAATGAGGTGGCGCTCATCACGGTCAGTAGAGAGTGGGTTTGGCCCTCTGCCAGTCTGTAGCTGTGTTGTCCTGTGTGTTGGCTGCTGGACGTTGTTCTTATGAACCAGACGCTCACTGTATCTGCCAGTAAAGCTAGAACCTTCTGTTCCTCGCTAAGAACCTGCTGTACATGTGGAGATGCTGAAGCCAACTTGCAACCAGCAACTAGTTGCGTGCAATGTTTCACAGAGCACATGCAACCCAACACGTTTTTTTTTTTTTTTTTGAATCTTCTCTCTTTAGAAAAGCCAGCAAATCACTCTGGTGTGAGCCAGTGGCACAATTTCCGAAAGTCCTTCACCAAACATGACCCTGTAGGACAAAAGTAATTATGTGATAGTGCTTATTTGCTGTCCTTCAAATAGAACCTGCAGTCAGGCAACCTCTGTCCTATCTGCCAAACACTTTTGATAGATTGATGCCCTCGAGGCCCTGGAGAGTATAAAAAGCCCTCCATCTTTAATCCACTGCATCCGCTGCAAAGGGTTCGAAGGAAATCCGGAAAAAATCGGCAGATTGAGGAAAACAAAATGAGCTTCATGCTCCATTCCTCACATCCATCATCCGTGTATTAATGAGCGTAAAGACGCTTGGATCAGCATATCAAAATATATATGAGGCCAAATTCCATCTGATACCAGGTACCGATATATACAGTACGTGTCCAAAAGTTTGTGGACACCTTCAGAACTCAAGGGTATTAATGGGGGCTTGGCCTCTATATTGCTGCAGTACCATACTCTACTCTTACACTAGATGTTGAGGGTTTGATTGCATTCGGCCATAAGAACAGCTCAACAACAGTAGTATTGGAGAGGGCTCTATCACTATGTGATCACTATGTGACAGGCATCCGCCATGGCGGCCGTAAGTCAATATGTGGCTGCTCAAAGAGCAACACATTCCATTGGGAATGCTTTGCTATGGAGATTCACCAATGGGTGCACTCTGAAGTAGCTGCTAATTTGCTCATTCGATGGGGTGTCTGGATACTTCTGGACGTCGGACAGGACTTGTCTATTCAATTTGTGTGGAAAACAAAGGGGCTTGGCTTGAACTGTAAATAACAGGAGGCGGCGTGCCACCTGTCACAACGTTACCGTCAAACCAACGCCAGAACTTCCGGAATAGCCATCTCTGCCATGTCCCTGTGCCCTTCAGATGCTCTGACGTTCAATCAGGCTGTCCTTAATCAAACATTGATCAGATTTGACATCCTGTCGTGTATATTAGCCATCGTTTTCTGAATCGATGTGTTTGTTCTCCGTGTTTTCTTTTCTATGGCCAGTTCAAGTCAATAAAGGACGGTCTATAATGAGCCTCCCCTGCGCGGTGTAGTCATTGAACAAGTGGGCACTTCAGCTGTTATTGGACAAACTGGGTCTAGTGTAGGTTATTGTCTGAGCGTTGTGCATGTAGGTTTTATATGTAGTTGGTTTCCATAGCTTCTTTCTGTCAAGCCAAGTCAACTTTATCGTCAGGCATGTCTAGCCATGTCAACTTACCTTTAATACACCCTTAAACAGGCTCCTATTGGGTTCTTCAGCAAATTCAGTGGTAATAGCTAGAACTTTGGCAACTCAATGTGTATATCGTCGCTGTCCAAAGAAAAACAGGTATCTCCAAAATGGCAACTTTACAGGAAAGGCCAAAAACCTCATTTGATTTTAATGTAAGTCAATGGAACCAGACATCCTTCCGAGCACTTCTGGGCCATTTCTGTTGGTCCGTTCATCATGCAAATCTCACAGTGTGTAAATGGCAGCGGCTGTTTTCAAATGATGCATAAAAGTCAAAATGGACAAAAATGGAGATACATGTTTTTCGTTGGACAGCGACGATATGTGGCTTCAGTTTGACAGTGATAGTGATAGTATATGTCCAAAAGTTTGCGGACACCTTAGGGGTATTAATGGGGAGTTGGCCTCCTCTTTGCTGCAATAACATCCGTTATATTCCCAATGTTATATTTCCAGTGTTATATTCCCAATGTTATATTCCCATTATATTCCCAATGTTATATTCCCATTATATTCCCAATGTTATATTCCCAATGTTATATTCCCATTATATTCCCAATGTTATATTTCCAGTGTTATATTCCCAGCGTTATATTCCCAATGCTATATTCCCATTATATTCCCAATGTTATATTTCCAGAGTTATATTCCCAATGTTATTTTCCTCAGGTTATAAACTTTATATTCCCAACGTTATATTCCCAATGTTATTTTCCCAATGTTATTTTCCTCAGGTTATAAACATTATATTCCCAACATTATATTCCCAATGTTATTTTCCTCAGGTTATAAACATTATATTCCCAACATTATATTCCCAATGTTATTTTCCCATTATATTCCCAATGTTATATTTCCAGTTATATTCCCAATGTTATATTTCCAGTGTTATATTCCCAGCGTTATATTCCCAATGTTATATACAAAAAAGTTATATTTCCTAATGTTATGGTGCTTGGCTCGGATGCGTATTTCACAGACAAGGTTCTTCACACCTGTGTAATAATAAGTGGCGTATTTTACTGCAGGTTATAGATCATTGGGTTCCACAACATTACTATGCCCATGTTATTTTCCTCAGGATTGTATTCTGTTTTATTCTATCAACATTATATTCCCAATATCGTTTTGGCAATGGCGTATTTATCAGGTTATAAACATTATATTGGCAGGAGGAGTATTCCAAACGTAGCTCTATCAAAAAAATAAGGTTCCGGGGTGGTGCTTGGCTCGGATGCGTATTTCACTCCAAGGTTCTGCATTGACCTGTGTAATACAATTAAAAGGCGTATTGCTTGCAGTGGACGTCTCAGGATCCCTGGGTATTTCATTACAGTTCTCCACTATGCCATGACCGCTGGGAGCTCTTTAGGATGTGGAGGTTTTTATTCTATCTTAATGAGAAAAGCTCCAACTGGAAAGTTTTGCGAACCTGTTGCGCTTTATAAAGCGAATACCAACTTCATATTGGCCAGGACTTTACAAACAGTAAGCTCTATCATGATGTGGAAGGAACTAGAGAACGATTCCTGACTCTGAAACTCCTACTCCGGATTCTGCGTATTGACTGAGGGGATACATATTAAAAGGCGATTGCTTGTATGGACGTCTCGAGGAGCTCTGCTATTTCATTATTCACTCTCCCCAGGCCAGACCGCATCAGGGAGCTCTTTAGATGTGGAGGTTCAGAGTGACCACTCTTAATGAGTAAGTGGTGCTGGAAAGTTTGTGAACCATGTTGACCTTTTTATATTCCCAACTTCATATTCCCAACTTTATATTTCCAGTGTTATATTCCCAATGTTATATTCCCATTATATTCCCATTATATTCCCAATGTTATATTCCCAACTTCATATTTCCAGTGTTATATTCCCAATATTATATTCCCATTATATTCCCAACTTTATATTTCCAGTGTTATATTTCCAGCGTTATATTCCCAATGTTATATTCCCATTATATTCCCAATGTTATATTTCCAGCGTTATATTCCCAATGTTATATTCCCATTATATTCCCAATGTTATATTCCCCAGGTTATAAACTTTATATTCCCAACTTCATATTCCAGTGTTATATTCCCAATGTTATATTCCCATTATATTCCCAATGTTATATTTCCAGAGTTATATTCCCAACTTCATATTCCCAACTTTATTTCCAGTTTTATAGTCCCAATGTTATATTCCCAATGTTATTTTCCTCAGGTTATAAACTTCATACTCCCAACATTATATTCCCAACTTCACATTCCCAACATTATATTTCCAGTGTTATATTCCCAGCGTTATATTCCCAATGTTATATTTCCAGAGTTATATTCCCAATGCTATATTCCCCAGGTTATAAACTTTATATTCCCAACTTCATATTCCCAACGTTATATTTCCAGTGTTATATTCCCAATGTTATTTTCCTCAGGTTATAAACTTTATACTCCCAACATTATATTCCCAACATTATATTCCCAACATTATATTCCCAACGTTATATTTCCAATGTTATTTTCCTCAGGTTATAAACATTATATTCCCAACTTCATATTCCCAACATTATATTTCCAGTGTTACATTCCCAGTGTTATATTCCCAATGTTATTTACCTCAGGTTATAAACATTATATTCCCAACGTTATACTGTATTCCCAATGTTATTTTCCTCAGGTTTTAAACATTATATTCCCAACATTATATTCCCAACGTTATATTCCCAATGTTATATTCCTCAGGTTATAAACATTATATTCCCAACATTATATTCCCAATGTTATATTCTCCAGGTTATAAACTTTATATTCCCAACATTATATTCCCAACCTTATATTTCCAGTGTTCTATTCCCAGTGCTATATTGCCAACTTTGTATTCCCAATGTTATATTTCCCATGTTATACACTTTATAATCCCAACGTTATATTCACAATGTTAAATTCCCAAAATTATATTGCCAACTTCATATTCCCAACATTATATTCCCAATGTTATATTCCCTAGATTATATTACCAACTTTATATTTCCAACGTTATAGTCCCAACGTTATATTCCCAAAGTTAAATTCCCAATATTAGATTGCCAACTTCATATTCCCAATGTTATATTCCCAGCATTATATCCCCAGGGGTATATTGCCAACATTTTATTCCCAATGTTATATTACCAAGATTTATTTGCCAACTTTATATTGTCAAAGTTATATTCCCAACTTTATTTTGGTGTGTAGATCTGAACACTTCACATCAAACCACTCTGAACAGCATTGTTGGTTTTCCACAGTGTTTTGTTCTGAACAGTCTTCGGTATCCCTTACTGAAGACAACAGCACACACCCGCATGATTAACATTGACCGGTTTAAGGTGGCCTAAGCTGTTTTAAGGCGGTCTGGTACTGGTTTAGCTGGTCACCCACCATATATTGATGCTGTGGATGACCACAGCCATACTGGTCTAGGCTTATGTTCCCAGCAGGATCTGCAGAGCATCTACAGCGTACTTGGTGTACTTGGTATTCCGAAGAATTCCAAAGTGGTTTATTGACGGCATCACTCGAAGGAACCCTATTTGAGGGTTCCCTTCCCTCAAGCATGAGCCTGTGTGACAAAGAGCCTATGTGAAATGATCTCCCAGTCAGAAGGAAT
Source organism: Prochilodus magdalenae (assembly GCA_024036415.1). Classification (NCBI taxonomy): domain Eukaryota; kingdom Metazoa; phylum Chordata; class Actinopteri; order Characiformes; family Prochilodontidae; genus Prochilodus; species Prochilodus magdalenae. The sequence continues at coordinate 462,988 of JAMWET010000582.1, forward strand.
AATAACGTCTCTCTCTCTCTGTCTGTCTCCCTCTCTCTCTCTCTCTCTCTCTCTCTCTCGCTCTTTCTCTCTCTCTCTTTCTCTCTCTTTCTGTCCCCTCTCTCTTTCTCTCTCTCTCTGTCCCCTCTCTCTTTCTCTCTCTCTCTCTCTGTCTCTCTCTCTCTCTGTCTCTCTCTCTCCCCCTCTCTCTGTCTCTCTCTCTCTCTCTCTCTCTCCCTTCTGTCTCCCCCCCTCCGCGTGATCTGACTGGCTGCCTCAGTCTGGGCGCTTGCGATGAGCAGCAGTCTCTCAGTCTCTCTCTCTCTCTCTCTCTCTCTCTCTCTCTCTCTCTCTCTCTCTCTCTCTGGCGTCGCGCGGAATAAACAGTGGAGAGGGGAGGAAAGCAGTCCTCCGAGCTGCTCTCCATCACCGTTTAGCCCTCCATTAATCAGCGCGCGCTGCCGCGTGGGCTCCGGGAGATTTGTGGCTGCCGCAGTGGCCGGTCCCTCCAGAGCTCCGGGGCTTTTACAGACTGCAGCCGGACCGCGGACGCAGTGCTGGAGGTTTCGCAGCTCTGCTCTTCGCCTCACCGGCCAGCCAAACGAGGGAGCGGGGGGGGGCGGTGGGGGCTTCTCGGCAGAGCAGCACGCGCGCGCGTCTCGTGCTCTCCATGTGAGCATGTGATCTGAGCAGAGCTCCTGGCAGCGGATCGATCGAGGTGAGGTGCACGCTTTGGCTGGCTTCAGCGGCGGCGGTGGTGCGTTTGGGGTAGAACGGGTACATGCATGCCTGGGCTGATCCTGGTCCTAGATAGGTGGGAATATCGGACGGAAGGACCGGAAGGAAATCAGTATGCAAAGTTATTACAGCCTGATCTAGCAGAATCCCGACCCCCCAAAGACCCCCATTTCGGGGGTAAAAGAGACGTTCTGATAGGGTTTCTGGGGCAAAGCGAAGCCCTGCGTCGATTTTACTGAGGGGGGTTTTCTTGCACTGCGATTGCAACATGTCCTCCTCATCACTGGCCAGCAGTTGAGTTCCAACTCTACGCAGGAGATATCCCAGCATTCTGGAGGTGAGCACCTCTAGAGGAACCCAAAAAGTTCCACGAACTGTTCTACTGGTGGTGTATATTGGACTCGAGCCGCTTCCAGGCGAGCAGAGCAATCCCTGGGCTTGTTGCAGCATGTAGAGTCAGTCTAGGGGAGCTGATGTATTTGAGTGAGGGGGCTTCACCAAGGTTAGCCTAGAGCAAGGGCTGTTTCTCGGTCCTGGTTCCCGCAGTGAAGACGTGGAGCCGGGTAATGAGCAGATGATGCACAGCACTGTGCAAAAGCCAGAGACCGTTTCCAGTCAGGGCTGCCATTAAGTTCCCGGATCAGGGAAAGGAGACAGCACCGTGTTTTACCGTGCAGGCTGAAAGTCAGGGACCACCTTATGTAATGTCACCTATTTCAGTATTCCGAGTCTCCCTCGGTCCATGTTCCAGAGAAACCCTGCAGGGATATTTTCCATACCTCTAGAAGTCCAGTCTTTGAAGTTGGTTGTAGGTTCTGGTTCGCATGATCTGAGTAATCCCAAACACTAATTTGCCAGTTTTCAGAGCTGTAGGTGATTCTGAATTGAAGGACATGCTGTATGTAACATCAATAATTCATATATATATATATATGAGGCTGAGGTTCGTGGGACTATAAGTACCTGCCCTGTGAGTGACGGGATCCATAGATTGGGAAGAGGTGGTACAATGCAGGGGATGTCTCGCTCCATGTGTGGTAAACGGCTCCAAAGCAGATGTTAATGACTGGCTATAAGGAGTGACTGGGTATTTGGGCGTGCCAAAGACCATAGTGTGAAGGAAGTAGCTGAATCTGCAGGTGTATGGAAGCATATGGTCATAGGAGTCTACCAGCAGTGGCTAAAATCCCAGTCTACAGGGAATTCTGCAAGAGTGTCTGAACATTGATGTGTCCTAGATCCGGAAACTTGTCCAGTCTGTGGCTAATCGGACCGTATTGATGCGCTCTGTAGTTCTAGAGTTCCAGACTGTAGTCCATCTGTTTCTCTGTATACGGTATTACCCTGTTCTTCAGTGGTTAGGACCCCCACAGGACCCCAATAGAGCAGGTATTATGTGGGTGGTGGATCATTCTCAGCACTGCAGTGACATTGACGTACTGGTGGTGTGTTAGTGTGTGTTGGGCTGGTGTAAGTGTACCTGTGGGCAGCGTCCTGTGGGCAGAGTCCTGTCTATGGTCTCTGACTGTACATCTACAAGGTGGACCAGCAAGTTAGCAGTGTCTAATAGAGTGGACAGTGAGTGGACACAGTGTTTAAACACTCGGCAGCACTGCTGTGTCTGATCCACTCCCAGAAGCTTGAAGCAACACACCTGCCTTCCACCTACTTCCAAGAATTATACTTCCGGTTCTTTCCTGTACTTCCCATTCGGACTATATCGAGCTATAGCCTGATTGTAGGCAGATAGGCCTTTTAGGTGCAAGCGTGTTGAGTTACAAGAGCTGGTGGTGGTTTCACAAAGGTGTTAGGATCTTTGGGGCATGACGTGAACAAGACTGACCATGAAGTCCATTTAGATCTTGTATGTAACGCAGGTGATGGAATACAGCTGGGTTTCCTTTGGCCCCCCACCCCCTCCCAAAAACAAGGCTTCTACAGGTCTATGTAAAGTATAATCAGCTCTGACAGTGAAGGCTTGTAACGTGACCCACGGGAGCCTTTCAGCGGGACGTTTCGATGAACCCTAGTCAGCCTGCATGAGCTGATTTGTTGAAAGCTGGAGTTATTTCTGTGTACGGTGGATTCGTCTCAGTAGCATCGATTGTAGATGAGCTGATGGAGAGCTTTTCTTCATTCACAGCATCAACAGTACAGCCTTCTACCCTACAGCCTAGCCTACAGCCTCGTGGCGTTCTGCGAGTGTGAGATTTTTGGGAGAGGTGATGCGGTTCGGGCTTTAAGGCATTGTTCACAGCTTGATGATGAATTGCGTAACTCTTTAAAACACATCACGTTTGCACTCTCTCTGGTCGTATATGCATTTTTCAGCTGCTGGGTTGCAGTATGGATGTACAGTATTCTCTCTTTCTCTCTCTCTCTTTTTTCTTTTTCATTTACACTCTCTCCCACTCTTGTCCACACCCTTTGGGATTCAGAAACAATTGCTTCCCAGATTGGAAGGGAAAGAGGATATTTCCTTCTGGAAGAAAATAAAAAAGCCAAAAAAGCAGGGGAGCAGGTTCATTGGCTCATCGTGTGACATGAATTAACCTTGGGCTGCCTTGCATAGAGACCATCTAACACTAACATTAATATTAACACTACATTAATGACCGTTCAATGTCCACAGGCTACGGAGTGCTAGTGAGGCCCATTACCGACCCCAGAGGAACCCCTACTCCAGGTTTTAGAATCGCAGTACAAAATAGCTGATTGTAACCCGACTGGCAGTCCACCTGGGGTCCACCGCCCCCCAAAATCGTCACTGGATGCCTCATATAGATGCTGAGCCAATTGCACCCGCATGACTGACAGAACTATTCAACGACTTAACAACATACCCTACTGCTTAGCTTCCATCGACAGCACACAGACAGGCCTGACGTATATTGATCCCCCTCTTATTCATAATGTATGTCATCCATGCTAACCTCTTTAGAAGGGTCCTTTATAATCTACAACTAGATATATTCATTATTTATGATTCTGAAATCTTAAAGGAATAGAAACACAAGCGTTCGTCGTACTGTGCAGTCTGTGAGTCAGAGAGTACCTTTTTATTGGTTCACGCCCCTGGTTGGTTTCTGCATTAGGAGTATTTGGTGGATCTGTTCATTATACCTATATCTATACTGAGTAGATGGTTCTACTTTCTGACATTCGTGATCCAGGGAATTCCAAAATTTGGGTATTTGGATATTAGAGAGTTCATATATATATATATATATATATATATATATATATGTGTGTGTGTGTGTGTTTGATATGATCTCTTGTGAAGTCCTCTCTCACTCTTTGCTAGCTTCAAGAAGGAATTCTGAGTCAGGTGTCTGCTCATCTGGAACATGGGAGGACATATGACTCACCATACTAGCTATAAAGCTCTGTCCCATTCTAATTTTCCACCAGTAGTGACCATATAAGGTAGTTAACTTAACTGCCGATTCTTTCCATTATTATCGTACATCACTGCATATCCAGCCGTGATAGAGAACGTATCTTGATAGTCTCCGTAATGTCCTGTTTATTGTATGTACATTTCTCATTGCTACCGGATGGCCATATTCAAATCATCCTCCAAATTCAGATATAATGTTGCTAACAGTAAAGTAGTGGGACTTTAGGGACCACAAGACCCTGCATGGGCTGCATGGTTTAGTCCAAAAGCTGCTCTTGAATTGTTCACTCTCTGGAGCATTTAAAAAACAACCCCCTCTGAATAACTTCCATCACAAAGTTATAAAATGAAACATGTAAAATTCATCTTTAACTGAAATTACCAGCAAAAAACAGAGTTCAAGTAACAGTCCCCCGAAAAAGGTTCTAGGGCCCATTTTGATGCCGTATAGAACAACACAGCGACTGTGAGAAAGTCTCCTAGAGCGTTCCTTATGTAAATGATATGTAAATGAGGTGGGCTGGTACTTTACATATATCTGACTTATGTATGTGTTTATTTCCTTGTATGTCACATCAGATTCTTTTTTACTTGACTCTGATGAATAAGGGCCTTTATCTTTACTAAACTAGTCCTTGAAGAACCATGAGAGCATCTGCCTAATGCCATAAATGTAAATGTAATAATTCAGAAAATATCTGTAAATGAATTATGCTGGTACTTTTTTTTTTTTTTGATATTTGACTCTTATTTTACGGTTTTGGTTTGGCTGCTGTTGCTGGCGGCCGTTTGACAGTCGGTTTTACAGTGTATGCATCGCGTTCAAATTTCCTGGTGAATGGATCACTATGGTCCGAATAGCCCCCATTCCAATGAAGTTTCCATTATGGAGATACCAAGGTTTTGCTCTAACAGTGTCTACAATCTTGTAATCAGTCAGTGGGCCTATATATAGGGCTACAGGTAGTCACTGTGCTGTTTGGTGACCACTCTCAACATGGACCAGAGGAAGCAAAGGAAAGAGTTGTCTCAGGACATTAGAAAGAGAATTATAGACCAGCATGTTAAAGGTAAAGGTTATAAGACCATATCCAAGCAGCTTGATGTTCCTGTGACTGCAGTCACATATATTATTCAGAAATTTAAGATCCATGGGACTGTAGCCAACCTCCCTGGACGCGGACACAGGAGGAAAACTGATGACAAATCAAAAAGACGAATAATATGAACGGTAACAAAAGAGCCAAGAAAAACTTCTAAAGAGATTAAAGGTGAACTTCAAGCTCAAGGAACATCAGTGTCAGATCGCACCATCCGTCTATGTTTGAGCCAAAGTGGACTTAATGGGAGGTGACCAAGGAGGACACCATTGTTAAAAAATCCAGACTGGAATTTGTCAAACTACGTGTTGACAAGCCACAAAGCTTCTGGGAGAATGTCCTATGGACAGATGAGATAAAAAATGGAACCTTTTGGCAAGGCACATCAGCTCTATGTTCACAGACGGAAAAATGAAGCATATCAGGAAAAGAACACTGTCCCTACTGTGAAACATGGAGGAGGCTCTGTTATGTTCTGGGGCTGCTTTGCTGCATCTGGCACAGGGTGTCTGGAATCCGTGCAGGATACAATGAAATCTCAAGACTATCAAGGAATTCTAGAGAGAAATGTGCTACCCAGTGTCAGAAAGCTTGGTCTCAGTCACAGGTCATGGGTCTTGCAACAGGATAATGACCCAAAACACGCATCTAAAAACACCCAAGAATGGCTCAGAGGAAAACACTGGACTGTTCTGAAGTGGCCTTCTATGACCCCTGACCTAAATCCTACTGAGTATCTTTGGAAGGAGCTGAAACATGCCGTCTGGAAAAGGCACCCTTCAAACCTGGGACAACTGGAGCAGTTTGCTCATGAGGAGTGGGCCAGAATACCTGCTGAGAGGTGCAGAAGTCTCATTGACGGATACAGGAATCATTTGGTTGCAGTGATTGCCTCAAACGGTTGTGCAACAAAATATTAAGTTATGGGTCCCATCATTTCTGTCCAGGTGTTCCAGATGTTTTATTTTTTTATCCACGTGTGTATGTGATATATGGTGACTATGCTATCGGCTCACTGCTCTAGGCCACATCGTGCCTCTTGATTCGTCCTGATCTCAACGCTGCCACTGTAGTTTCCCGGAAAGCTCACTTTCAGGAGACGCGTGCTGTCAGGTGCGCTCATAAGATACGTGGCTTTGATCGACATCGCTGCGCGCGACGCGCACGGCTTGCTCATTAGCGATGCGCCCCATCAAACGGCGCACACTGCGGCTGGCGAGGCTCACAGCTCATAAAAAGGGCTTATTCCCCAGCTCGAGCTTTCCGCTCGTTAGCGTCACTTTAAGATTGCCATGACAGACGCTCCATGTAATCAAGGAGTTATTGCTCGGCGTCGCCGCAGGCCCGCTAATCATAGCCCCTCTGATAACACAAATCAAAGTGCCATTCTTGCCATTCAGAGGGCCGCAACTCTGAGCGCCAGGCCGTCTTCTTCCATCTGGGTGCTTGCTGAAGGTGGTGGCATCCGAGGCGTGGTACCTCAGTTAAATTCAGGGCCCAAAAAAGCGTTCAACCTTCCAATGGCATGCTCGTGATTGGCTGTAACTGTAACGGCCTAATGTTGGATATATACAGCGAATATGCAAAATTCAATGATGTCCCTGCCGTAACTTGGGAGGAGCGGACCAATCACAGTCAGGGGGAGCTCTCACAACCGCAAGTCTACTCAACTCGACTCTACTCACCAAGATTACTCCTCTTACAACCAAGTAGTGGTGCAACTCAATAGATTAACACATCCTTGTTGAGCCAGTTATCAACAGGGTGTCTTCATTTTTACCAGATAACAGTATGATGGCTGCACCCAGAAGGAATCAACCCACAGGAATAAGACTTGGTGGGTAAGTCTGGCATTACGAGACATGCAAACGATTCAAGTTTCACGGTCAACCGTGCATGTGACGTAACCAAGGACGAACTTTAGTACTGTACCTTACTGACCCAACAGCTGTGGACATTCGGTGAGAAGTGGAGCCCTCCAGGCCTACATGCGTGCAGACCGTTACAGTGACTGCCCTTAACACCACGCTAATGCTGTGCCAGACTTTCATGAAGTGACTCCGAATGGCAGCAGGTCGTCTTCAGTGACGAGTCCCGCTTGTGTCCTGGTGGAGACGATCAGCGAATGTCCCTTTCATCTCAATAGCACCGTAGTCCCATTCTTCCTTCAGGGTGGAGCTATACCTGAGTGATGAGTTAGGTTCATAAAGTGTCCAGTACGTTGGGTACTGTGTATATGCTCACATGCTACTTCTCATCCTTCTTTTATTTTATAGTAAAGAGACAGAGAGATGGAGAAAGAGAGAGAGGGGGAGGGAGGATGAGCAAGAGAGAGGTACAAATCCCCATGACTAATGAGACGGACTGTGGTCATTGGAAGCGCTGTTGTTAGGAGCGCAGGAGACTGTTTTCTTTGATGAAAGGGAAAAGTGCACATTGGGGCCAGATTTAAACTTTTCTGCCTCCTCCTTCACCACCACCCCCTGACGCACTCCCCCCCTTTAAGTTTGTCCTCTACCACTTCTTAAGCCTGCTTTTTGTTCCGCGCTGGTTCTCTAACCCGGGGAGATTCGCCACTGAGCCCTCTAATTGTGTCTCTCCCCGCCTGAGCTTTTGCCAATTAGCGCCGGTGCTGTTAGCACCTTGCGCGGCGATTGCAGGTGGGGGATCTGCGGAGGATGAATGGCTCCAACTCTTAATCCTGTCATTAGCAATAGAGCCATTCCATGGCCCCGGGGTCACTAATACAGAAACCCTGGGCACAGAAATAGCCTTAAAGTGATAAAAACCGCCTCCATAACGCAGCCACCAAAACATCCGCCGTAACGAGGAGAAACGCTCACGGCAGCTCGACCTGCCTAAAGAGGCTACCAGCCCCGAGCTCACAAATTAGCAGGTGGAGAGTCGTTCATTACCATGCCAGGAATTTCAATACGGATATTGTATGTGCTGTACATGTGGTTGCCATCGTAACGGAACCTCATATTAGTCTGACATCAGCGGAAGCAGAAAGGGTATCTCCATGTCGGTTCGGAGCGAAACCAGGTGTGATTTAATAGATGTAGCAATTCCTGAATCAGGGAGGTAAGAAACATGATAACATATGGAGAGATTTTCAGACCACGCCATATGTCTTCATGTGTTGATGTCGCATGCACAGACTCAAGAAGGTCTGTTTTGACATTTAAGGCTCTAAAATAAGCTCCACACATGACCTGTTAGGGAAAAATCATGGACAGACTTTCTTTTGTGGTTTACAGTGCACTGTAAAAAATATTTTTCAAGTACACTGGAAAATGTTATTCCCAGTAAACTGGAAAAAAGTTTTCTAAGTACACTGTAAAAAAGTTTTCCCAGTGCATGTATAAAAAGTTTTCCCAGTACAATGTATATAAAGTTTTCCCAGTACAATGTATATACAGTGGGGTGTGAAAGTTTGGGCAGCGTTGTTCATTTTCCTGATTTACCTTTATAAAGCATTGATTGTTTGGATAAAAAAAATTCTGTTAAATATATCATATAGGGGACAAACAGTGATATTTGAGAAGTGAAATTAAGTTTATATGATTTACAGAAAGTGTGCAATAACTGGGTAAACAAAAGTAGGCAGGTGCATAAATGGGATACAGAAAACTCAGAGATTTCAGCTTTCAGTCTCCACTGTGAGAAACATTGTGAGAAAATGAAAGACCACAGGCACAGTTCAAGTCAAGGCTTGAAGTGGCAGACCAAGAAAAATCTCGAATAAACAGAAGCGAAAGATGTTGAGAACAGTCAGAGTCAACCCACAGACCAGCACCAAAGACCTACAACATGATCTTGCTGCTGATGGAGTCACTGTGCATCGTTCAACTATTCGGCGCACTTTACACAAGGAGATGCTGTATGGGAGAGTGATGCAGAGGAAGCCTTTTCTCCGCCCACATCACAAACAGAGCCGCTTGAGGTATGCTAAAGCACATTTGGACAAGCCAGCTTCATTTTGGAATAAGGTGCTGTGTGATTTGGGCATAACAAGGGCCGTTATGCATGGAGGAAAAAGAACACAGCACTGAAAAACACCTGCTACCTACAGTAAAATTTGGTGGTGGTTCCATCATGCTGTGGGGCTGTGTGGCCAGTACAGGGACTGGGAATCTTGTTAAAGTTGAGGGACGCATGGATTCCAATCAATATCAGCAGATTCTGGAGACCAATGTCCAGGAATCAGTGACAAAGCTGAAGCTGCGCCGGGGCTGGATCTTCCAACAAGACAACGACCCTAAACACTGCTCAAAATCTACTAATGCATTCATGCAGAGGAACAAGTACAACGTTCTGGAATGTCCATCTCAGTCCCCAGACCTGAATATTATTGAAAATCTGTGGTGTCACTTAAAGAGAGTTTTGTACAGAAGAATGGTCTAAAATACCTTCAGCCACAATCCAGACTCTCATTAGAAGCTATAGGAAGTGTTTAGAGGCTGTTATTTCTGCGAAAGGAGGATCTACTAAAGGTTTTTTTTTTTTGATGCCCAAATTTATGCACCTGCCTACTTTTGTTTAGACAATTATTGCACACTTTCTGTAAATCATATAAACTTCATTTCACTCCTCAAACATCACTGTGTTTGTCCCCTGTATGATATATTTAACTTAACTTTTTTATCCAAACAATCAATGCTTCATAAAGGTAAATCGTGAAAATTAACAAGGCTGCCCAAACTTTCGCACCCCACTGTAAAGTTTTCCCAGTGCACTGTATATAAAGTTTTCCCAGAACACTGTATATAAAGTTTTCCCATTACACTGTATATAAAGTTTTCCCAGTGCACTGTATATAAAGTTTTCCCAGTGCATTGTATATAAAGTTTTCCATATACACTGTATATAAAGTTTTCCAGGTACACTGTATATAAAGTTTTCCCAGTGCACTGTATATAAAGTTTTTCAAGTACACTGTATATAAAGTTTTCCCAGTGCACAGTATATAAAGTTTTCCAAGTACACTGAATATAAAGTTTTCCAAGTACACTGTATATAAAGTTTTCCCATTACATTGTTTATAAAGTTTTCCCAGTACACTGTATATAAAGTTTTCCCATTACATTGTATATAAAGTTTTCCCAGTACACTGTATATAAAGTTTTCCCAGTACACTGTATATAAAGTTTTCCCAGTACACTGTATAAAAAGTTTTCCAAGTACACTGTATATAAAGTTTTCCCAGTGCACTGTATATAAAGTTTTTCAAGTACACTGTATATATAGTTTTCCAAGTACACTGTATATAAACTTTTCCCATTACATTGTATATAAAGTTTTCCCAGAACACTGTATATCGTTTTCCCAGTACACTGTATATAACGTTTTCCCAGTACACTGTATATAACGTTTTCCAAGTGCCCTGTATATAAAGTTTTCCAAGTACACTGTATATAAAGTTTTCCCAGTGCACTGTATATAAAGTTTTTCAAGTACTCTATATATAAAGTTTTCCCAGTGCACTGTATATAAAGTTTTCCAAATACACTGTATATAAAGTTTTCCAAGTACACTGTATATAAACTTTTCCCATTACATTGTATATAAAGTTTTCCCAGTGCACTGTATATAAACTTTTCCCAGTACACTGTATATAAAGTTTTCCCAGTGCACTGTATATAAAGTTTTTCAAGTACACTGTATATAAAGTTTTCCCAGTGCACTGTATATAAAGCTTTCCAAGTACACTGTATATGAAGTTATCCAAGTACACTGTATATAAAGTTTTCCAAGTACACTGTATATAAAGTTTTCCCAGTGCACTGTATATAAAGTTTTCCAAGTACACTGTATATAATGTTTTCCAAGTACACTGTATATAAAATTTTCCCATTACATTGTATATAAAGTTTTCCCAGTACACTGTATATAATGTTTTCCCATTACATTGTATATAAAGTTTTCCCAGAACACTGTATATAAAGTTTTCCCATTACACTGTATATAAAGTTTTCCCAGTGCACTGTATATAAAGTTTTCCCAGAACACTGTATATAAAGTTTTCCCATTACACTGTATATAAAGTTTTCCCAGTGCACTGTATATAAAGTTTTCCCAGTGCATTGTATATAAAGTTTTCCAAGTACACTGTATATAAAGTTTTCCAAGTACACTGTATATAAACTTTTCCCATTACATTGTATACAAAGTTTTCCAAGTACACTGTATATAAACTTTTCCCATTACATTGTATATAAAGTTTTCCCAGTGCACTGTACATAGTTTTCCCAGTGCACTGTATATAAAGTTTTCCCATTACACTGTATATAATGTTTTCCAAGTACACTGTATATAAAATTTTCCCATTACATTGTATATAAAGTTTTCCCAGTACACTGTATATAAAGTTTTCCCATTACATTGTATATAAAGTTTTCCCAGAACACTGTATATAAAGTTTTCCCATTACACTGTATATAAAGTTTTCCCAGTGCACTGTATATAAAGTTTTCCCAGTGCACTGTATATAAAGTTTTCCCAGAACACTGTATATAAAGTTTTCCCAGAACACTGTATATAAAGTTTTCCCAGTGCACTGTATATAAAGTTTTCCCAGTGCATTGTATATAAAGTTTTCCAAGTACACTGTATATAAAGTTTTCCAAGTACACTGTATATAAAGTTTTCCCATTACATTGTATATAAAGTTTTCCAAGTACACTGTATATAAACTTTTCCCATTACATTGTATATAAAGTTTTCCCAGTGCACTGTATATAAACTTTTCCCAGTACACTGTATATAAAGTTTTCCCAGTACACTGTATATAATGTTTTCCCATTACACTGTATATAAAGTTTTCCCATTACACTGTATATAAAGTTTTTCAAATACACTGGATTTTTTTTTTTCCAAGGACACTGTACATTTTTCCCTCCACCAAATTTCATTCCTGTGGGTTGATTCCCTCTGGGTGCAACTATTGTACTGTTATATGTTGATAACTGGCTCAACAAGGATGTGTTCATCTATTTTTGCACCACTACTTGGTGAGTAAAAAAAAAACAGTGTAGGTTAGTTTGAAAAGTCCATGCTGTGAATCCCAGGTGGCTGCTGCCATGGCGTGTTGGTATAGTGCAGTGCATACCGTCTCTGTCTGTCACACTGGAGACACACTGGGTTCAGTCCCTGCTGGAAGCACCCCACACTGTGGCACTGTAAACCCTCTTAACACATTCCCCTAGGAACGTGGAGGGTAGCAGGTTCTAGGTATGTACTGAGAAGTATGTACATGCATTAATCAGAACAAATAGAGCCAGGCTTACAGACGATCTGTTCGTTTACAGGTTATAAAAGGAAAAGATTAGACACAGATATATGATGTAATGTACTAGACATATGCAGGAGAAGCCTTGGTGGATATTGCACTAATAAACATAAAGATTTTTAAAAAAGACAATAAGAGAGAATGTCTTTATACATAAATGAGCAGCATATGAATTATTGTATTCAGTTTACTCTGAGACTTACTGACTTGCTGTGTTTATGATTTTGAGGAATTTGGGAAAATTTAGATTTTTTGAAATTTTGAAACTAAATTTGTGCCTTGGATGAGAAATGTTTTCCCGTCATTGCAAAAACAAAGGCAGTACCTTCTATACCTGATAACAACTAATCAACTGAAGTGTGTTTATATTAATGATCAATTATTAGATGGCTTATTTGGGCTTATTATTGGCTAATGAAATATGGTATATGAAGTGTGGATTAACGTGGGTTATAGGTTTTTATCACAGCCTCATGGAGAGCACTGCTAGCAAGTTGCAAAGAGTTACCAGCCAGTTCATTCATGGTTCAGGTGTACAGGCTTCATACAGTGCTCTGCCCACTGGTGCACGGTGATGTCATCAGACCAGTTGTGATTGATTGTAGTAGGTTTTAATATGACTGCAACAATACGTGGATCTATCTGTACTCTGATCAGTGCACCTAGATAACGTTACCCCACCCGGCCAGTATCATCATGTGTAGCGTAAAATGTTAGTGGAACTGACTTGATTTGTTGATGAAATAAAGTTTGGAGCTTTATCTGAAGTCAAAGTGCACACAACACTTAGGGGGGTTCAGGCGAAGGCAACTTGCAGCCGTGGCACGGGGCAAAGTCAAGCACCACGCCAAACATAAACACAGCGGCCTGTAAAGCGCTGATAAGCAGGGAAAGCACTTTTGCCCTCGCCGATTTTAGTTTCCCCCCGCACACTTCAATTTGGTAAAGTAAAGATGCGGCTAACTGCCACGATCTTATCACGCCGAGAGCACATAAACTGGACAAAGAGCAATTTCCGAGCCGCTCGTTACAAGAGACCAGCGCTGACCTTGTCTTCCGAGAGCATGCTGTTCTCCATAAAAACGCCCTACATGCTCCGGTGCTCTGATGGCCTACAGTGGTGTTCTTTTTAATTACCGCTTTTACGAGGCCGTACTTCATATTTCAGACGGGAAACATGAAGGAAGCGTAAATAAAGCGGTTCTACAGATGGCTTAATAGAACCGAAGCCCACCGTTTATGGAAACCACAGGTTTCTGGAATACACACTTCACACTGGCAGCTTTTAACCTTTCTATCTAAAACACTGTATTCGGAATTTTATTTTCAGAACACAGGGGAAAGGAATATTCTAGGACAATTGCATACATACAAGCAGCATCAGTTTCAAAGTTGTTTTTAATGCTGGTGTCATATTGCCGAGTATTTCCAAAGAGGCAACTTTACAGGAGAGGGAAAAAACGAATTTCATTTGAATGGAAGTCAATGGAACCAGACTTTTCTCCAACAGATTTGGGGCCATTTCCTTTGGTCCATTCATCATGACAATTTGACCCAGTGTAAACAGCAGCTACTGTGTTCATATGATGCATAAAAGTAAAAATGGAAAAAAAATAAGATTTTTTTTTTTGATGATATGCGGTATATAAGCTAAATGCTTTAGAAGAGCAACAATAGAAACTTCCAGGCATGAAGGCTCGAACGACACTGCACCTTCTTCTTCAACACGTGAAGTGCTTTCACACTGTGTTTACATGTTGGCGGTAGGCGGATGGCGGCAAGCTGGATATTCCATAGATTTCGAATGGTTGCTACAATGCATTTAGAGAACCTAATGGCTCCTCCCACTGAGGGCCCTGCTTTTGTGTGGCGTTCCTGCTAATACTGTGTTTATACGCCTGAAAATGAAGACATATATCCTGAAAGGACTTACGGCTTACTACAAGGTAGCCGCCTGTGGAAAAACTAACCAACACAGGGCGTGAATGTGGACGTGAACCAGAAGGGCTTGAAAACCAGTCAAACGTTTCACGTTTTGTGAGGGCCGACCTCCAGTGGCTTTCTCGGGTTGATTTCACAGCTGGTGATGCATTTAAGATTACATTTACAATGTGGGTTTGCATTTTAGGATCTAACTTATCAGATGTCAGTCAAAATAATTACAGCTAAATACCATTATGGTGATATTTTACTATATTGCCCATAGTAACCATCATTATGACCACCAAACTGAAGAAATGCAGCGAGGCTTTGAGCTTGACTTTAGGATTGTGATTGGTTCTCACCTTTTAGGCTTCAAAGCTCAGTTTTAAAATGATATCATAGAAATGTACAGTCAAAAGTGGAATAATTCTATTTTTTTAACTGTAGGGAAGTAAAAGTCTCCAGTTTCCAAAAATTTGATACTCAGGTAAAGTACGGATACCATAAAAGTTTACTGATGTACCCCTTAACATTCTTACCAAGATACAACTTTGTTTTTTTTTCTCATTTAACTGTTTGGAAAGGGTTAATATGGGTGATTGTGGGACGTCACTCTAAGCCCTATAAAAAGGTGGAGTAGGAAAAAAAATTTGTTTGTTTGTTTGTGGCAATAATAATAAAGCACATAGGCAATTGCAATTAAATTAGCTTAGCATAGACACCTTTAGCGAAAAAGACTCCATTAGACAACACATTTATTTTATGATTTTACCCTTTTTTAGGCTCCTTCTTGTTGGATAAAGTCACGCAATTCTGTTTATCAACTTTCTGAAATTATAATATGCCCATGAAATAAGCTTACCTTTGAAAATTCCACCAAAAACTATCAGCATGTGTGGAGTGATTTACTTGGTGCTTGCTTCCTCTACGCAAGAAAACAGTAGAGACGTATCTATTAAAAGACTCTGCCGATTGGTAGAGATGGCGCAATCAGGTTGAGTTTACTTCAACACCTTCTTGATTCAGATATGGTGACTCAAAATATGCTCTAAAAAGATGAACAGAGCAATAAAAGGTATAAGTACAGAACTTCAGCAACTGTACCTCCGCGAAAAAAAAAAAAGTCCACAAAGACTTCCAGAAAAGTGCACTCGGTCAGATATTAAAACCTTCAGACAGAACCAGCATGTTCCAACACCAGCCAACACCAAGCAAATTCATTTCAGTACCAGCACAACCCACACTAACACGCCACATTAGTGCCACTGCAGTGCTGAGAATGATCCCCCACCCACATAATACCTGCACTGTGGTGGTCCTGTGGGGGTCCTGGCCATTGATGAACAAGCTAGCAGAAACTTTATTGAAGAAATAAACTACACAGCGCAAAAACCGCAGGACCTCCGAAACAGGTGGGAATTGCATTTAATGGCTGCTGTGTGGAGAAGTTACAGCAGCAGCTGCTTAGAGCTCCAGTCCTAGTGGAAAGTTCCATAGACACAGACCGGAGCGGGGAATCTTCATACTGGTATCTTCATACTGGCTGAGGAGCGGGGAATCTTCATACTGGTATCTTCATACTGGCTGAGGAGCGGGGAATCTTCATACTGGCTGAGGAGCAGGGAATCTTCATACTGGTATCTTCATACTGGCTGAGGAGCGGGGAATCTTCCTACTGGTATCTTCATACTGGCTGAGGAGCGGGGAATCTTCATACTGGCTGAGGAGCAGGGAATCTTCATACTGGTATCTTCATACTGGCTGAGGAGCGGGGAATCTTCCTACTGGTATCTTCATACTGGCTGAGGAGCGGGGAATTCTTCATACCGGCCGATTATCATTTATCATTATAGTTCTTCTCCTTCTTCTTCTTCCTTTTCTTCTTCTTCTTCTTCTTCTTCCTTTTCTTCTTCTTCTTCTTCTTCCTTTGCCTTTTTCTTCTTCTTCCTTTTCTGTTTCTTCTTTTCCTTTTTCTTCTTCCTTTCTTCTTCCTTTACCTTCCCTTCAACTTCCTTTCCTTCTTCTTTTTCTTCTTCTTCCTTTTCTTTTTCTTCTTCCTTTTCTTCTTCTTCCTTTACCTTTTCTTCATCTTCCTTTTCTTCTTTTCTCTTCTTTTTCTGTTTCTTCTTTTTCTTCTTCCTTTTCTTCTTCTTTTTCTTCCTTTTTACTTTTCTTCTTCTTCCTTTTTCTTTAACTTTCTTTTCCTCTTCTTCTTCTTTTTCCTCTTCTTGTTCTTTTTCCTCTTCTTGTTCTTCATCTTTCTTTTCTTCTTCTTTTTCTTTCTTTTCCGTGTCCTCTTTTTCTTGTTCTTCTTCCTTTTCCTCTTCTTTTTCTTTTTCCTTTTCTTTTTCCTCTTCCATTTCTTCTTCTTCCTTTACCGTTTCTTTATCTTCCTTTTCTTCTATTTTTTCTTCTTCTTCCTTTTGCTCTTTTTCTTCTTCCTTTTCAATTTCTTCTTTTTCATTTGCTTCTTCCTTTTATTCTTCTTCCTTTTCTTTTTCTTTCTTTTCCTCTTCTTCTTCTTCCTTTTCTTCTTCTTCTTCTTCTTTTTCCTCTTCTTGTTCTTGTTCTTCTTTTTCTTCTTCCTTTTCCTCTTCTTGTTCTTGTTCTTCTGCTTTCTCTTGGTACACATTTTTGTTCCCCTACCTATCCTAACTTCTCGAGATACTGACACTACTCTAACTCCGATGGTTTGGTCTGATCTGGGAATGGTGTGTTTTTATACAGCTCTTTATTCAGATGCTTGGTTTCTTCGTAGCTACGGGTGTTTTTCCATATTGTTCCAATAAAGAATAAATGGGATAAAAAAACTCCAGGCTGTACTGTACTTCTGCTCCACTGAGAGACACTGTTTGTGATGCACCATCTCGGGGCAGACCCCCAAGCAGGAATTCAATGTTGGTTCAACCCGCACTCATCTGTTTGTCTTTTTTTCTCCTTCGCTATTTTATAGAGTCCCACCCATTTTCGGCCCCCTAAAACCCTACAGTTTCCTACAGTAGTAGTGCTGCAGCAATGGAGTAAATTACTCACCACTGGTTTCCCAGCCAGAGATAAAAACTAATTGAATTGGCTGTAGGAAGATATTGTCTGAGTCTACCAATAGTGCTGGCACTAACAGGGTGACTAATGGAGGCATCACTGCTCGCCGAAGGTCCACAATCATGGCTGTTGGCTCAGTCAGCAATAAGCCCCTTGTACTTGCCTGTGTCACGTGTGGCCGAGCATGAAGCTTGAATCATTTGCATGTCTCACAATGTCAAACCTACCCACCAAGTTTCCTTCCTGCCAGTTAATTCCTTCTGGGTGCAGTTATTTGTGTAGGCATTCATTTGAGATGGAGTGTAAGGTTAATATCAGGGACCCCCTACAGTTAGCATTCAGAGGGTCCCAGACTTTTTGCATCTTGGTTACTGGTTCGGAATAAAGATGATCTAGTAACCAAGGTGCACATTCTGGCACACAGCGCCACTTTGGACGAACATGGAGCCGAACGTTCCTCCGCTCAGAGATTCCATTAAATCAAATTGGAACCCGAGATGTACTTTATTCCTCCCTCCCTCCCACACTTCCTCTTTTTTCCCCAAATTTCACAGCATGAGGTCACAAAGGAGCGAATTAGCCTCCGGTGCAGGCTAATTAAAAAATAGGTTTGATAATGACTCATTATGCGGGAAGAGTGTACTCCCTCGAGTGCCATTTCCCTCCGACGTCTTATTCAGGGCAGTGACAGCAGGATTTAACCTGAATATTAATGACTTATTGGCAAACAGGTGAGGTAATGTTAGAACCCTACCGCGTAGTTCGGCGAAGGACTAACAGGAGCCTTCTATGACAAAGCAGAACGTGGAGCCAAATTAAACTCATTCAAGCAAAACCTACAGTATGTGTAGTGTTGGAATGTAAGCCCGGCATCTAATTAAATGAGTCCAAGCATATCCTGAACGCCTAAAAAGTCAAATTAAACGTGTTCGTGCATAACACACAGTACGTACGCGATTGAAATGTAATTGTAGCATCATCTACAAGCCATCTCCAGCCTTCGTGCTGGATAATCCTGTCATGTTTAATGCAGTTCTCTCAAATTTAATAACTCTGTATTATCCAATACAACTTAATAATATCCAATAGCTCCGACCTATTAAAAGAATATCGGCGCTATCCATTAGAACGTTCAATTATAACACCCTTCAACTAGGCTTTGTTCAAATCCTTAGGTTGCCTAATCTAAATTCTAATACAGCTCTATAATATCCAATAACGCAAGCCTCTAGGCCAATAACTATCATATTGTCAGTGTCCAATGAACATGTATCTTAATTTTTGTCGATTTTTACTTTTATGCATCCGTTGAACGCAGTAGTTAGTGTTTACTAAGTAAGTTTAGTGTTGGGTGAAAATTTCATGATGAATGGACCAACAGAAATGGCCCCAAGTCCCTGAGAACAAAGTCTGGTTCCATTGACTTGCATTATAATTGAGTCAGGTTTTTGCTCTCTCCTGTAAAGTTGAGATTTTGGTGATAGTTGTTTTTCTTTGCTCAGTGATGTTATGCATTACAGCTCTATACCGTCCAGTAATTTGGAACGTATGCTTAATAAATAATTTCATTTCAGTAATTTCCAGCACAAATCTCTATCTATAGTACACAGTAGGACTCTATAATGTCCAATAACATATGCCTCTAGTCCAAATAACTCTATGCTATGCACCACAACTCTATCAAATCATTCACCACATTCATCTATGCTTAATAACGATCGTTCCCATCGTATCTCTATAGTACACAATAATTACCCTCCATTCTGCACGAGCCAGGAGAAAGAGAAGTACACTGAAATATATTTAACGTACGTATAATTAGTACACTTCCTTGCACTCATAGTTGATATACGGTAAGCTAGTTTTGATATACTGTGTACCTAGTATGCTAAATATAATCATGATATCAACATATAGTTAAACAGAACTAATTTTACCTAGTTGTAATAATTTAAGACATCATTGATGTTCATATAAATATACTTAAGTATGTTTTAAGTACATTAAAATGCTACTGATTAATTTATATAAATATATATATATACTGTATACACCTAAATACATATTTAATACCATGTGCCAATAAATTCCATTGTATTTAATAAGCATGGCCTGTGTACCAAAAATTCTATAACATCAGATAAAATATCCAACAGCTTCATCTTGCTCCAACTTATTGCTAATATCTAATATCAGGCATTTCCATTCTATCTATTCTATTCCAGGTTCATCTGGGCTTTCATCAGGAATAGGGAAATTCAGTCTATGTTTTACGTTACATAACCTGGATTCAGACATTATTGCCGAATTTCTCACCGCAAGAGCTCTTATACCTCACTGAGTTTTTCAGATGTCAAAAAAGAGCTTTTAGGAGTCAGTCTAGATATCCAGATGCTACTATGAAGAACACAGTTTAAAAACATGCACCACCTACCACCAAAACAACAGCTGCACCCAGAAGGAGGTGTGGCACTGTAGGGCTGTTGGGAAGGAAGATAAAGGTCACCAGGATCAATAAGTGATGATAGGTTTAGACGATATGGGGAATATTTATTCCGCTACACTTACAGAAGTAGTGTCTCTCAGTATGGCGTCGGGCTACCATGTTTGTTAACCCAGCATGCCATACGTCTCGGCATGGAGTTGTAGAGGGTAAGGGTGGAGGTGGAGTGACACCAGAGCTTCTGGACGTGACAACGAATCATTGTACCTCTGGGTGCTGACCCCGGTGCCTCCACACATGGATTCGTTGGTCGTCTCCACCAAGACAAAAGTGGGATTCATCACTGAATATGACCCGCTGCCATTCTGAGTCACTCCATGAACAGTCTGGCACCACACCAGTGACACTGACGTGGTGTTAAGGGTGTGCATGTATGTTGTATTGTGTGGTGCAGCCTTTTGTTAATGATGCTAACAGGATAACTCGTAGAGGACATCACTGCTCGCTGAATGTCTACAGTTGTGGCTGTTGGGTCACTTAGGTCCAGAGTTAGCAACTTGAGTTACATATAAATAGACTTCAGACTTGACTTGTAACTCGTCTATAATGACTGCCGACTCGACTCGGACTCGCTCCAAAATAACACATGAACATCAAGTTTCTTTCCGTTACCACCCGGGCACGGTGTGCGGAAGTTACAGGAAAATAATTCCTTTGTGTATGTGTACTTTATTTCGTTGATTTGGGACACGGCCCACGGACACGGACCAATCACAACATCCGACTTCAGCGCGTGCGTGATATCAGTGCCAAGTGTAAACACAACACTGTAGCATGGCTTCGGCGGGAGCGCCGTATGTGGTAGCCATTGGTTACAGGGAATTCAAAATCCTAGCATATAACAGAAGAGTGGCGACGTGCAGAGAGTGTGGGAAACAAATTACAGACACTGGATCGACCACATCAAACTTCATAAGGCATCTGAACACACACCCGGATAGGTTTGTGCTAGCCGCTCAGCCGTTTAGCCGTTTAGCCATCATCCCAGCTATATAACATACAGTGTTAACCCCTTAAGCTGGCAGGAAACAGGAAGTGTTTGAGGCAGAGCATGGTGCCGAAACAGGAAGTGATTTTTTTTAATATAGATTTTTTTTATCTACACTTTATGCTACATTTACTTTATATGCTTTGTGTAAATTGACTTAAGACTTGACTTGGACTCTAACCTAAAGACTCGTGACTTGACTTGGGCTTGTATTTTGTGACTTGTGGCCATCTCTGCTTAGGTCTAGTGATAAGTCCCGTCCTTGCTTAGGTCACATGCTTGGTTAAGTGTGAGACCTTCAGTGGATGATGAATGCTTTTCATTGAAATCATTCGCATGTCTCACAATGTCAAACCTGCCCACCAGGTTTCATTGCTGTGGGTTGATTCTTTTGATGATGATGATGAGTGTATATATAGATATATATGTATATAGCCTCTGCTATGGACACTAGATGGACGCGTAGATGAAATATCTAAGGAAATACAAGCGCTTCTGTGCTATTAGAGCAGATACATGTAATTAAAATGTGGTATCTCTGCGGTGCTGTGTGTTTCCCCTGAGGCAAGAGAGAGCCAGCCAGCAGGAAAGAGAGAGAGAGAGAGAGGGAGGGAAAGAGAGAGATAGAGAGAGAAACTTTGTGAGAGGGCATATGGAGTGATCCAGGGACACAGGGACACAGGTCTGGAATCTTGTCCTATGTAGCTTCTATGTCCTTTTCCTGCTCATCAAAACACACATGCTCACTTACCTCCTTCAGCACACACCCTCCGTCATTTATAGCCTGCAGCACATCCTCGGGCGTTTATGCAGTGGACACGAATATGCACCAGTGTCAGCGGATTTGGTTACATAACACGTCACTGCTGTCACTGTCATGTAGGAAGTTTTACTTGACAGACATCCAGAGAGCTTCCCCGAGATTTACACATCGTATTCAGATTACCGTCTGAAACACATACCAGCGGGATGCGGCAGTCTGCTGGTCCCTGCTATTACCAGGAATCTAGGGCTGTATGATTGCCTTCGGTCTGTGCTTTCTATCATGTTAAGACTACGGGTGTCACACTTAACGCTATTCAGCTGTGGAGTATATGTATACGACTCCACCTCTATTCGGTCATGGAGTTCAGATCCACTCGGTCATGGATTCCACCTCTGGTTGCTTGTGAAGTCCAGATCTACTTGATTGTGGAGTCCACCACTGTTTAGTTTTTGGAGTTCACCCCTA
This sequence comes from Prochilodus magdalenae, assembly GCA_024036415.1. Classification (NCBI taxonomy): domain Eukaryota; kingdom Metazoa; phylum Chordata; class Actinopteri; order Characiformes; family Prochilodontidae; genus Prochilodus; species Prochilodus magdalenae. The sequence goes on from JAMWET010000582.1 coordinate 485,183, forward strand.
CTTGGTTGTAGGGTCCACTTCTATTGAGACAGCTCCATTGTTGGAATTTCACCTCACTTCACTTGTGGTGGCCACCTCTGTTCAGCCAACCTCTACTCGGTTGTGGAGTCCACCTCTACTCGGTTGTGGAGTCCACCTCTATTCGCTTGTTCAGTCCACCTCTACTCAGTTGTGTAGTCAACCTCTGTTCGGTTGTAGTCCATCTCTACTCGGTTGTAGAGTCCACCTCTGTTCGGTTGTAGTCCATCTCTACTCGGTTGTAGAGTCCACCTCTGTTCGGTTGTAGTCCATCTCTACTCGGTTGTAGAGTCCACCTCTACTCGGTTGTGGAGTCCACCTCTACTCGGTTGTGGAGTCCACCTCTACTCGGTTGTGTAGTCCACCGCTACTCGGTTGTGTAGTCCACCGCTACTCGGTTGTGTAGTCCACCGCTACTCGGTTGTAGAGTCCATCGCTACTCGGTTGTGGAGTCCACCTCTACTCGGTTGTGGAGTCCACCTCTACTCGGTTGTAGAGTCCATCGCTACTCGGTTGTGGAGTCCACCTCTACTCGGTTGTGGAGTCCACCTCTACTCGGTTGTAGAGTCCACCTCTACTCGGTTGTAGAGTCCATCGCTACTCGGTTGTGGAGTCCACCTCTACTCGGTTGTAGAGTCCATCGCTACTCGGTTGTGGAGTCCACCTCTACTCGGTTGTAGAGTCCATCGCTACTCGGTTGTGGAGTCCACCTCTACTCGGTTGTAGAGTCCATCGCTACTCGGTTGTGGAGTCCACCTCTACTCGGTTGTAGAGTCCATCACTACTCGGTTGTAGAGTCCACCTCTACTCAGTTGTGGAGTCCACCTCTAGACTAGACTCCACTAAATATCAGCGAGTTCTGACTGGAAGCTCATGTGACTCAGGAAACTAAAGATGAAAGGAGATCTAGATCCTACAGCAGGATGAAGGTATACAATACAGCTCCCAGGGTGCACTAAGTGACTTCAGATGTCGCAAGTTGAAGGTTTTAGCTAATGAGTGATGTGGGTGTGTAGATATTTGCACATGCCGCTCTAATCTCATGCTCTATATGTATAAAATCATAAGCTATATTTTATGTGGTGAAATATTGTCCTGACTAAGTGGCCTGTCCAGGGTGTGTTCTGTGTTCTCCCAGTACGCAGGGACAGGCTCCAGCATTCCCCAACCAGGAGAATCAGCAGTTTAGATAATGAATGAATAGATGAATGACTGAATGAATGACTGAATGAATGAATGAATAGATGGATGAATGAATTAATGAATAGATGGATGGATGGATGGATGAATAGATGAATGAATGAATGAATGACTGAATGAATGAATGAATGGATGGATGGATGGATGAATAGATTAATGAATGAATGAATGAATGAATAGATGAATGAATGAATAGATGAATGCATGAATGACTGAATGCATGAATGCATGAATGAATAGATGGATGGATGAACGAATGAATGAATAGATGGATGGATGAATGAATGAATTAATAAATAGATGGATGAATGAATGAACGAATGAATAGATGAATGAATGAATGAATAGATGAATGAATGAATGAATGACTGACTGAATGAATGAATGAATAAATGAATAGATGGTTGGATGAATGAATGAATGAATAGATGGATGGATGGATGAATGAATAGATGGATGGATGAATGAATGAATAGATGGATGGATGGATGAATGAATGAATGACTGAATGAATGAATGAATGAATGAATATTACAGTATATTAAAATGACTGGCTCTGGGTTAAGTAGATGTATGTAGTGCTGAGATGGAAACGGACTCAAGCTACAACAAGATGCATGGAGAGGTCAGTTACAGCCGCTAGGCTTTAGCCAGGCTACTGCTCAGGCTACTCCGTCCAGTCTTCCTGACGATGGTTACACGTTTGCGAGGTGAAGCCACGCTGGTGGAGAGTGTTACAGTGAGCAGCCCTGCAGATGTAGCAGGTCACCTGCCGGGAGCCTTTTTGCTATCGTCAAGGAAAAGGAACTAAGCGGCTGCCGTTTGTCACGGCAACCTTCTCCTCAGTGACGTCACAATGTTAGGCACATGCAGCGTCATGACTTTCCTAACGATCCGAGCCGGAGCTACGATCCGAGCTGGAGCTCTAAAAAGTCACACTGGATGCTTTTAATATGCGTCGTGAGCCACGAAGCCCGTCATCACTGTTAATCACAGCGGCACTCCAGCACCTGTCCAATACATAACTGACCACTCTCAGCCTGCTGACTCAGTGTCTCTGTGTGCAGGAGAGAGAGGGAGGGGGAAGGAGAGAGCAAAACAAAGAAAGGAAGGAAGAAGAGAGAAGAAATGTTAGAATAAAAATGGCAGAAGCATTTAAATAAGGAAATAAAGGAGGAAAGGAGAAAAGAAGGTAAAGGGAAAGTGAAAAGAAAGAAAGAAAACAAAATTAGGGAAGGTAATGAAAGAAAGAAGGGATGAAAGGAAGGACAAACAAGAAAGAAAGAATAACAAAAGAATAACATAAAGAAAGAAAAAAAGGAAGGAAGGATAAAAAGGAAGAAAACAAGAAACAGATGAAAGGAAGGAAAGAATGAAGGTTGGAAGGAAAGAAAGAAAGAAAGAAAGAAAGAAAGAAGACAGAAAGGAAGGAAGGAAGGAAGGAAGGAGAAAGTAATAAGAAAAGAAAGGAGAAAGGAAGGAGAAAGAAAGGAAGGAGAAAGAAAGGGAGGAGGGAAATGAAAGAAAGAAAGGGGTTCGGTGTGAACGGATGATTGAAGGTGAGGTTGGGAGTTTATATGCGTCTGACTCATAAAGAGGGTCCTCCTCCACGTTCAGCCCTCAGCAGCTCTCAGTCAGTCAGACCCCCCACTCGGGAAGAGGTCCGACCCCCACCTGCGTTAATCCCGTCTCCCACACAGTGCAGCTCTACCTTCACCCAGTCACTGCAGATCCACTGAGGAGTCAAGTTCTGCCCCGAGATACGGTCTGAGGAGGTGGCGACTCCACGCGACTCCTCGTTTACAATGTATTCACCTATTCTCTCTCTCTCTCTCTCTCTCTCTCCCTCTCTCTCTCCCTCTCTCTCTCTCTCTCTCTCTCTCTCTCTCTCTCTCTCTCTCTCTCTCTCTCCCTCTCTCTCCCTCTCTCTCTCTCTCTCTCTCTCTCTCTCTCTGTCTCTCTCTCTCTCTCTCTCCCTCTCTCTCTCTCTCTCTCTCTCTGTCCCTCTCTCTCTCTCATGCACACACTACATGGATGCTCATAGCATGTGGAGAGTGTCATCATTAGCTGAAGGTCCTTAAGCCAATCAGAGTAATGAGCTCTCATGGGAGAGAGTGAGAGAGGATGTGTGTTTACTCTTTCTCTGTAGACAGGTAGAGAAAGATGTGGGGTGGAGGTGGGAGAGGGAGAGAGAGAGAGAGAGAGAGAGAGAAAGGGTGAGGGAGAGAAAGAGAGAGAGAGAGAGAGAGAGAGAGAGAGGGGTAATAAATAGACTTGGCTGCAGGATGAACCAGTTTAACCAGGCAGCGGTGATAATTATGAACTACTGTGGGGGGAATTTGAATCGGTTGGGGGTGAGGGTGTCATCGGGGATGCATTGACCAAGAGCCCTGCAGAAACAGACAGTTTAGACCAGGGTCACTTCGTGCGGGAACTGGGAAAACCGCTGGGACCTATCTGCATGCATCCAGCAGCCTTCCACAGACCTCCAGCTTCAGGCATGCAGGAACTTGCAGCGCCCACTTTCACTCCTGACCACTTGGATTCGGTGGTCGTCTCCACCAAGACTAAAGCGGGACTCGTCAGTAAAGATGACCCACTGCCATTCTGAGACACTCCATGACAGTCTGGCACGACACCACTGCAGGCCGTGGCGATGCTTACGTGGTGTTAAGGGTCGTCGTCATAGCAGCATGTGTGCATGTAGTCTTCAGCCAGTGGCTGACTCATGGCTGGTTATCACTGCTCCCTGAATGTCCACAGTCGTGGTTGTTGGGTCAGTCAGGTACAGCGATAAGGCCCGCCTTTGCTTATGTCAAACTTAAATCGTACACGTCCCAAGATGTCAATCCTACCCACCATATTGGATTCCTGACGGGTAATTCCTTCGGGCTGCAACTCTTTGTGGAGCTGATTTTGATAATGAGTGTATCCGCCCTGATTCAGACTGGCTCAAGGGATCGCAGTTCTCAGGGGCAGCTTCTTTGGTTTTCCAATGGGACCTAAAGAGATGTTGGACAGGAACCTGGTGGTCTCTAATGGTAGCCACCCCCAGTAGAAGCCAAATCATCAGATTTAGTTTAACATGGATGTTCTTATACAGGCTGCATGTACACATGGGAAACCTGGAGCCGTGCTTCTTCCACGGCCACTGGGCCTGGTTTTTTGGTTTTTCCGTACCTTCTCAATTTGGTACCAACAGAACCACATAAGCTAACACTATATTAACCTCCTGAGTCCCCAGCGTCCTTATATGAGGACATTACATGTCTGCTTCTCTGCACCATGATACTTTTTAAAACGTTGATCCTTTGGCCTCCTATGAGGACATTACATTTCGTCTAGTCTTCATACTTGTTAGGTCCTGCCAATCACAAATAGCTGGAGAAATTAAAACTGCGCACCAAGCAACTCCAGGTCTCAGGAGGTTAAGGGTACATGAACAATTACAGATGATGCTAAGCACAAATTAGCTATTGGCTAAAAGTTACGAAGAACCAATTAGTTTGCTGGAATGTAAACTGGGATGGTATGTTGACCAGAACAGCATTGAATTCATTAATCAGAGTTATGATGATGGTTCCAAAAACCCTAACCCCAACCCCAACCCTAACCCTAAACCTTCACATAACAGGGCTTGTGTTGATGGTCACTGCTAGGCTGCCAAAAGCCCACCAACCAAAATCAGTCAATCAGAAGTCTCGCTGTGGACAGAAACCGTACTACTCTGGGCCCTTCCCATAGATAGAGCTGGCTGATATGCTGTGGAGCACTACATGAGCTGCAGCCAATTACCTACAATGTGCACCTACATGTAAATCCAGTGTAAACAACTGGACGCTCCAGACCTAACAGCTTCTCCGAGAGAACCAGGGATAAAAACATCAGCCCCTTCAGCACTGAATTCATCTCCATCTCATTAGTGCGTTTCGCATTTGTTTGCATGCAAAGGTGCTTTCAAAACAATGAACCCACAAGTGTTTTCAGTGTTTTACCAACACTCGGGTGAACGGGCACTGCGGCACGTTCGAGCACCCCGTGGTGAGCGCCACTTCGTCTCACCATTAGAGAGAAACACGGCTCTGTGAAATGAAGCTCCTGTGCATTGACATTGATCACCAATATGAATCAATATGGTGCTATTGGCCTCAGCAATGCTGGTATCACTGAAGCCTGGTCCAGTATGAGCCCAATAACCAACCACCAATGGCTCTCGCCGGATTCTGTGGGCGTGTTATTGATGTATGAGTACGTATTTGCGGTGGAAACGATGCAGGCCAACCTTTAGGCGTATTATTGGTTCATCTGTGCGGTTTAATATATCGAATGTCGAATGCATCATGGCGATAATAGAGTTCTGTGCGTGCTGGGATTTGATTGTCTTTGAAATAGTTGTCTAAACACCTTTAGACTGTACATCAGAGTGAAATTTGATTTTTCTCTGGACCTCTATGGAGAAAATTCAATACAGGGCCATTGGTATTCAAAGGCTAGGGCGTATCGCAGTGAACCTGCAGGGGCAATCTTTGGCGCTCCTCCTAAAGCTTTAATTAAATCTGGGGAGATGACAATCTACTTGGTTGACTATGAGCAGCAAAATATTGACCCTCAAAATGAATGATCCTCCCCAGCTAAGCGCTCCCTTTCGCAGCTCCCATCCCTTTATTGCAGGTATAGTAAAAGCTCTGGATGCAGCACGTCAAGTACAAGCACACGTCGCCCCCAGGGAAGGCTCGAGTCCTTGACCATTTGCCCTCAGGCTGTAAAAGTGCCCTCTTTGTTAGCATGTATAATTGGGTTTTATATGGCTAGGCTTCAAGACGCTTGGACGTTTTGTTCTAGAGGGAATAGAGCTGATGTGGCTTCCAAGAGCTTCATCTATCCTGAGAGCTCTTGAGCACCCACTCTCGCGCAGTATAGGACACCTGTGGATATTTCACCCCAGTCAGTTCCAGTTCAGCCTGCAAGGCAATGGTAATATATGATCATATTGGATGTTGAGTGACACACAGTGAGGAGTTTAACTTGATTCATAGCAGATCATGGGGTGGGAGGCAGGAAACACACCCTGGACAGGACCGCCAGACCATCACATGGTACTTGCCAGTGAAGTAGTTTCACAGGTCGTATATGCTACGGAGGTCAGCGTTTCCAATCTGTGTTCAGGCAGTAATGCTAATACTTTGGGATTCCTGGGAAAACGCTCTCAACTAGCAAATTTTGGGACCTCAAAAATATTTCACTAAGAATTAGTATATATATATATATATATATTTATATGATATATATATATATATAGTATATATATATATATATATAATATATATCTAGTTATATTATATATATAGATCTATGAAAATACTTTATATATAAATAAAAACAAGGCTCTGGAAGTTAGGAAAGTAATGGACTTGACCCAAAAACCAAGATGTATAGAAGGACATTATGTATGAACGAGAAACAGCCGAAGAGGCCTAAGCTAGCTGCTAGCCAGTTTGCAGGTGTTGCTAAAATCACAATGGGCATCTAAGGGAGGAACAAAGGATGATAAAATGACTCATGGAGGAGTTGCGGGTTGGATTAGAGATTAGGTTATCTTGTTATGAGTGTAAGTACATGCAGGTTGGGGGCTGCTGGGTAAAGGAAACACTAGTGTAGGGAATGGGGATGAAAATGAATGGGACTCTATGGGAGGAAGAGAAGTGAAGGAGGAAAAAAAAGATAAACGGATGAATGTGGGTCAGACCAACACTGAGTTTGTGCTTATGGGTCTGCCCTAAGATGGCATATGTGAAATGGTGTGTGTCGGTTTGAGCAGAAGTACAGTAGATGGGCCTGTATTTTCAACCCCATTCACGTTCTTTATGGGAAAAGAAGTCTAAAAACCACAAAAATCTGGTACAAGCAACAGTATTCCACGAGCAGGACCGAACGCTATGGAGATGGAATGCTGATATCTCGAAAGACTGCAGGACTAGTTAGTGGATGAGTCACCTCTATTGACTCTTTCGGTGTGGGTTAGATATATTTTGGGATTGGCCATGTTGTTGGATGGCAGCCCAAATTGATGTCACAAATATAAAATTCTGTTTCATTTTTCACTTCATCCAAAGTACAACTGGAGAGCCCATCTAGACAGCCACATCAGAATATCTCGCTCTTCATATGTAAGCTGCTGCAGGCAACTGTGTGGAATTGAGTTCAAAGCTTTGCAGTTGAGTCTCAATTCCCAAATGCTTGGGATAAAGGAATTAGTACTGTGTGGAACTGATCTCCAGCTGTACTCTCTGGTCAGTACCGATGTTCAAACAGTTGGAGCGACAGCAGATAAACAGTAAAACCGTGTAGAAGTATTTCACAGTTTCTGTGAGGCACAGTAGACGAGTGATTTACAGCACACAAGTCATCCGGAGTCTCAGACTTTGGAAAAGCCATGGAATACTGCATAACTATTAATGAAGAAAGTCCTTGCTACGCTAACACATCTGTAGCCTCTGGTTATGAATCAAATTCACAAACGCATGCCATGGTGGGTCCACACACGGATTTACGGGTCGCTCCGTCAAGACATTAGCAGGACTCGTCACTGAAGATGACCCTCAGTTTTAATTTAATTTAATTAAAAATAAAAAATTTAAAATAAATAATAATAATAATAATAATAAATAATAATTTTTAAATAAAATAAAATAAAAATTAAATTAAATTAAATTAAATTAAATTAAATTAAATTAAATTAAATTAAATTAAATTAAATGTTTAAAAGGTTTTATTTTATTTAATTGAATTTAATTTAATTTTATTTTAGGAGCCTTTTTGCCCTGCACTTGTAAACAGTAGCAGCAGTGGCAGCACAAAACCAACCACCCAGCATTGTGACCACATTATGGAAATGCATAGCCAATAGGGTCCAAATGTTCAGGCTGATCTCCAGCAATAAAGCTGAAAATAGCCCGCAAAACCCGGTGATGTGTGTAACAAACGATCTGGGAAGACACTTGGCAATGAGGCCAGAAAATGCCTCTGGGGCAAACAATGTGCCGGTTGTAGTCTCTGCCAATCTAGTTAAAATGTTCCCTGGTGATGCATCACCTTGATTTTGTTTTGAACCCTGAGTAGTAGTTAGGAAACAGTTTCTTCATGCGTACAGGCTTATTCAGAGCAGTCGGCAAACTGCAGGCTCAGAGAACGACAGGGTGGTGGTCTTCTAAACTAGCTTTAGTATGCTAAATAGAATCATAAGACGCTATGTAAACATATAATACTTCAGTTTAAAACTAACTGTACTTAAGTGTACTGGTTTTGAGAGGAACTATCTGAGATTCACTTAAAGTACATTTTCTAGTACATTCAAATAAACACAACTCAGGTATACTAAACTTTTATACCACAGGAAATACTTTATATGTGAAGTTCTATTAATGCAGCTGCTTAAATAACATGCTGCCTCTGTATTTACCTAAATGTCAACGTATCGCTTTAGCTGATTCATGAGAACAGAGTTTCAATACTGAAACAGTGCTGTGAAGTTTGCATTCACTGTGCGCTTATTGGCAGATGCAACTTTGCTGGAAATTGGCTTTAAGCCACGCCCACTGCTTACATCTGTATAAAATCAAGCATGTAGCCCGCTCCAGTGTCTTTAGACAAAACTGTTATAGACTTGGATTACAACTGGAGAGGTTGGTCGCTTTTCCCACATGGCACTGTGTTTTGGTAGGGAGACGGCCTTTGACCTTTCTTGTATAGATGCTTTCTGACCCCGATTGTCAACTGCGGTAAATCTGTGGTTACTGTGCAATGGCTGTGGACGGGGTTCAATGCCCTGCCTAGGCAAGCGCCAGATAAATCATTTGCCAAGGTTTTTGAAACAGATTAAATGATGCCTTAGAAGTTAGAATGAATTGTAAAGAACAAAAGCATGTGCAATAAAAGGGAGGCTGATGTGGGATAATTGAATAGTTAAGAGAACCTGGTATGCAATAGTGGGAGAGAAACTTTTACATTGTGGCTCTAGATAAAAGCCACAAAAAGTATGTGTAACTTTCCTGATATTTTTATAAAGATGATTATGTGTATGTAGGGTAATTTACTGAGCTCTTTAAGTGTTGAGAGGTGTAAAGCAAGGCTGGCTGCTTAGTGCAGCCCTATATGCTTTAGCGATTAGTCCTTTAACGTTAAAAATTAGACGAGATGAACGGTTACGGGTGTTAGAATAGAAAACCAAACTGTAGTGATACCTGCGCAGACGATATAACTGTGTTCGTTACATCTACAAGAGAATATGATGCGATTTTTGACCATTTTAATATGTATGAACGTGTGTCTGGAGCAACTTCACATATCCTCAAATCTGAATGTTTATGGGTTGGAGATAACAAAAGGAAATTTATAGTAGGAATTCCAGAGACATTGAATCTAAAAGTTTTAGGGATCTATTTTGATAACATAGGCTGTGGAGATGATACTTAGAGTAGAAACACTCAAGATATTAAAGAGGAAGATTATTAAAGAGGAAGATTATTAAAGAGGAAGATGTTGTTCTGTATGCAACCCACAGATAAATGGATCAAAGTGGTAAATAAGCTATGCTGTAATTTTTTATGGGACTCTACTCGACAGGTTACCAAAAGAGAATTACAGGGGTTGGACAATGAAACACCTGGTTTTAGACCACAATCATTTATTAGTATGGTGTAGGGCCTCCTTTTGCGGCCAATACAGCATCAGTTGGTCTTGGGAAAATGACCATAATACTGACGTCCTGCACACAGTGGTCAGAGGGCAGTTTAAGCCATTCCTCTTGCAGGGATAGTGGCCAGGTCACTACGTGGATGCTGGTGGCGGGTTTCGTCCTTCTTGGTGTATGCGGCCATTACCCTGAGAGTACCGTGGCTCTTGAGAAATCAACAAAGACTTGCTGGTCTTGGTCACAGGGGGGGGGAAACAATTTTTTTTTTTTTTTTTCTTTTTGGGGCGCCAGCAAGTGACAGCACCCATGTTTGTCCTCTTTTGAACTCTGGGTATGTCACCCATAATGCTGTGTGCATTGCAGTAATTTTGAGCAGAACTGTGCTCTTACCTGCTAAACTGAAACCTTCACACTCTGCTCTTACTGGGGCAATGTGCAATTAATGAAGAATTGGCCACCCAGCTGCGTCCAATTTAGCCATTGAGACCTCCCTCACTAAAATGGACAGGTGTTGCAGTTTTCATTGTCCACCCCTGTTTACATTAATAAGAGTAACGAATTCAAGTAAAAGTAAAGATTTGGGAGCTATAGATATTGCAATAAGAATTAAAATTTCAGTTTGTAAAATTACATTAAACGGCATCAGGAGACAAGCAGACTGGATGGGGAACATCACTAATTGGAAACAAAAAAAGGGCCGTATAAGAAGGTCTATGCCATATTATAAATTATTGTACAGTGATTTTATTAGTAAGTATGATAATTTAGGAATAGAATGGGATGCTGAGTCTAATAAGAAAATATATGGGATAATAATTAACACAGTATATGGTAAAGTGTTTGAGTTTAGAAACCCTACAGGAGATGAAAATCACGTATGTCTTAAAAATGTATTATGTAAATAATGATCTGAACAACAGAGAGATATTTCATGGCCTATGGCAGTTAGAAGGCTACCTGTAAGAGCTGTAGTGCGATGGAGTTGTTTTGTAAAGACAACTCTATGTCCTATGCCAAACTGCGAAGAGGTGAAGTATAAAGCTCACCTGAAGTATGGAGTAAGGTGAAAGATGTGGGTTTTGGGATTAATATAGAGATGAAATTCATCCATTATGGAATTTTTGAAGATAAATGGATTATAAATGGAAAAAAAACATTATTATTTTATTGGGCTGTTATAGCAATGATTAAATCTAAATTGTGGAAAATGAGATGTAGGATGACTATAGACCAACGTTTTGTGTCAAGTGATGAGATTTTAAGAGCTATTAAGACTGAACTAAAAAAGTATAGCATCAACTCAGTTCACCTTCAGGGATATTGATCTGGTCAGTTAAGTAGTAGGGAGGGCCGTTAATCAGTTTCAGCTGCTTTGGTGTTAATGAAATTAACAACAGGTGCAGTCGAGGAGCAACCATGAGACACCCCCCAAAACAGAAATGGTTTAAAAGGACGAGGTCATTGACATTTTGTCCCCCCTCATCTTTTCCCGCTGATTCTTCACTAGTTCTGCAGTTGACTTGGGTCAGCGTCACTACTAGTACCATGGTGCGGTACCTGGACCCTACAGAGGTTGCACAAGTGGTCCAACTACTGAAGGATGGCACATCAATATGTGCCATTGCCACAAGGTTTGCTGTGTCTCCCAGCACAGTCTTAAGATTACGGTGGAGATTCCAGGAGACAGGCAGTTACTCTAGGAGAGCTGGACAAGGCTGTAGAAGGTCCTTAGCCCCTCAGCAAGACCGGTATCTGCTCCTTTGTGCAAGGAGGAACAAGATGAGCACTGCCAGAGCCCTACTGGGGGGGGGTTTGTTTGGGTTTGTTTTTTTTGGGGGGGAGGGGAGGGTGTTGGTGTTTTTGTGGGGGGTGTTGGGTGGTCTGACCAAACAATCAGAAACAGGCCTCATGAGGGTGGCCTGAGGCAGTTCTTGGAGAATGAAGGAATTGATAGCATTGACTGGCCCACCGGCTTGCCTGACCTAAATCCAATAGAACACCTCTGGGAAATTATGTTTCGGTCCATCCTACGCCATCAGGTTGCACTTCAGACTGTCCAGGAGCTCAGTGATGCCCTGGTCCAGATCTGGGAGGAGATCCCCCAGGACACCATCCGTCGTCTCATTAGTCTCAAAAAAAAAAAAGCAAGTGTCCTATGCTATTCCAGCAAGACTCCTAATCCTACCTTATGGGCTCTGGATAGGAGTGTCTGCTACATGCCATATGGGCAAATGTAGATCCGGATATGTGGATTGGGAGGACTCAACATGACTGAGCTCTAATTCATGTCCTGGTAATATTCCACATGCTAGCTAGGACTAGTGTTCACTGTATATAGGTGCACTGTGTATGAATACAGGTACTGGCTGTATGTTACTACACCATCTGTTACTACACAATTTATCGGCATCCCTCCACCCCATCCATCACTGGGAAGAGACCCCCATAGGACCACCGTGAGAGGTGAGAGGATATTATTGGCCCGGTGGATCATTCTCAGTGATGACATTGACACAGTAGTAGCTTGGTAGTGAGTGTGTGGTGGTGCGGGTTCCTCAGAGCCAGCAGAGCCGCTGGAGTTTGATGCTCTGTGTAGGGTATATACTAAATCCCCTACTTCATCCTCCATATGGCCCAGTTTTACATGGCTAGGTTTTGCACTCGCTGACTTCAAAGCACTCCACCAGCGGCATGCACACAGTGCACGGGCCGTTTCACTCAAGCCAACTTTCTCTCTCCCTCTGGTTTCTCTTTCATTCCATGTTTGAGGCCTTTCGCTATTTGATGTTCCACCAAGTTCTGGTAGAAGCAACACGATATCTAAAAGCTTGGTGAACTTCATACATGCATTCCTAAAACTACACGACCCAATAAGCATTCCTTGCCCTCTTATTCCTGGGTCTCCTGACACGTAGATGCAGCTTCCGCCAAAGCATAGACACTATGCAGACATGATGGGAATGTGTGGATGACATGAACGCCATTAACCTTTATGGTTGAAGTTAAATGACTGTATGTAAGGGTGTTAACAGCAACTGCTGAGGTCCTGAGCATCAGTAATCTTCTGGCAGCTCATCAGCCGGTTGCATTTCATGGTCATTTAACTCAACCCAGGCCGTGAGAACACACCCCACACCAGTATGGTGCCAGCACCAGCTTGCACAGGGCCTTGTTGACAACTGTGCCACCCATGAACCCCTACCATCAGCCCCCAGTGTTTCGACACTGGGACTCATATGAGCATGCCATATGTTGCCAGCCTCCTAGGTAGCTAGCGACGTCACAAGCCCAGGTGAGGCCATGGTCAACCACGGTGCCTCCACACACTGATTCATTTGGTGGAGTTGTCTCCACCAAGACAAAAGAGGGTCTCGTCACTAAAGATGGGTTCAGGGCCGTTAAGGGTCACTCCACAGCAGTCTTTGGCAATGTTGACGTGGTGTTAAGGGCAGTTGTCTGCGTGCATGTAGTCCTAAACCTACTCACCATTCGAGCAACCGTGTTTGTTGGCGATGAGTGTATGAAGGCCATTGCAGGAGCTGTTGTTTGATTCATCCTCCAGCAAGCAAGCTTGGCCACGTGTCGGATGTTCTCACTGAAATGGGGCTTACTACTGTAGAGTCTGGCTGTGAACGTGAGAGCGTGAAGCCCGGTCTGTGCTGAATCTGTAGGAAGGTGACTTTCAGCAAGACGTTAAACTTTCAGGGTTTTAGTGCAGAGAAGGGAGAGATGCTAATCTCTCTCTATTGCTGCATCTCTCTCTATCTCTCGCTCATTATCAGCCCCTTCATTCATAATTAAACACACATAAAAAAAAAACAGTAGACGACTGGCAAGGGGAACAAGGGCTGGGGGTTGCCATGGAAACAAAGCGCATCGGAAAACTTCAGAGAAAGAGCACGCTGCATTTATGCCAAACCCCTGGGAGCGGAGACGCACGGGTTTTAGAAGGAAGAAAGAGAGAAGGCCACAGCGCCCCGTACCGTACCTTGAATGTGACACACGTGCACGGAGGGCCTCTGAACGGAATCGGATTTTGATCCAGGGGCCCCCGTTCAAAGGAGGCAGACGCTGAGGGCGTCTCCGCAAGTAGCTGACGAAGGCATGAAAAGCCGGCGTCCTGAGGTGTGGAAAGGAACGCGTTTCCTCCGTCTCCGTGTTCATGGTCAGCGAAACTCCACTCTTTTAAGCTGGCTTCTGAGGCACGTTCCGTCATCGGCCCCCGTTAAAGGGGAATTGGGATAATCAGAGTGTTTGTGATGTGAAACACTCGGCTTCTGGAGAAAACGTATAGCCGTTTTCCACCACATGGAAGGGGGTCCCCTAATTTTGAAAACCGTTTGGCGCATTCCTGAAAAGTACAGAAGAACCTTAGGTTCCTCATAGAACAGTGGGCGTGTTCTGTTGTTGACAGAGAAGGCAACAATGGTGATACCCAGTGGTCTGTTAAATGAACCTCTTCTTCCCACCAGTATTGATCCCTACTTGCTGTTCTGGATATAAAAACATACACCTGTGATAGCGGCTCAAACACTCACAGGTAATCTATCACGCTCCGCCATCTTGTTTGTACTGTTGACTGTCATTGAGGCACACCCTCTGTTGAAACTGATTTGACCTATCCTTGGACGTTTCTAGGTTCCAGAAACACTGGTGGCAAAACACAGGCCAGCTTCCCTGGAATAGCACCTATATTTTTCACACAGCCTGAACAGAAACCAGTTCAAGAACCAGTATTCTTTCGAGCTGAAAAGGGTTTGGGTCCCTAAAAGCGGTATTGCATGATAGTGGTTGCAATGTGATGCCTGATTTAGGAGTTATCCATCCACTCAACGTCCACTTAGATTACATAATGCACTAGTCTACTGTCGCTATGCTAGAACTGGTCTATTCTTAATGATTGAGTTCAGATGTTTTAGCCACAACCCACTGATTATTAGGTGCATAGAACCAAGCCACATAAGACATGCAGAAAGGCGCATAGACCATGTGCTAGTATAAGTCTAAAGTTGGAGTTCAATCCCCGTTTTCATTGGACGGATGGGAAATTTGTCATTTGGGGGAAAAATGAAATTTTGTGTATTGTGAAACAAAACTAGGTCATCTCTATTATTAGTAGAATTAAAGTTATATAATGAAAATGATGATAAAAGTGTAATATTATACACTCGATTTCTTCGTTGGGCCCAAAAAATGAAAAAAATAAATAATAAAAAAACAATTAAAATTTCTATTTCTTAAAGACATTTCCCCATGATCTAGATCGGTTCCCTTCTCCTGAGTACCACTCAGTCCCCCCATCGCCCTTCCAACAACATGAGGTCTCCATTCCCTGATCCTAGAGATGAAAGGGTTGTCAAGGGCTCTCTATGTGATGAATTGATGGGTGTGGAGCGCGATGACGGGGCCTAAGCGAGGTTCGTGATTGGCGGTTAGTTGTAGTCTGGTTTAAACTGCAGCTCAGATCAATGTATTAAGGAAACCAGGTCTGTCCCATGTACCGTTCTTTCCTTGAGGAATTCTTCTCTGCTTTTAAAGAGCCCAAAGCTACCTACATTTCAATACCCTGCTCTGAAAAAAAAAAAAAAAAAACGAAATGGGCCCCTCTGCTGATGAAGATGCAGCAGGTTGAGAGAAATCAGACAACCAGCTGACGTTAACGTTCTGGGGTCTGTATTTAAAGGGACAAGTACAAAACAACAGTGTCCGTTTTACGTATTTTAGACCAAACATTGCATTCCTGTTAACAGGGATGGTGGTCCGGCTAGTTGTTGTTCTGGCTCAATCACTATAGATGAACACTGGCATTGGAATGGGTCATACTGAAGCCACTGTGATAGGATGCCACCTTTGCCACAACTGAGTTGAAATGTCTGCCCTGCTAGATCTGGCCCCGTCAGCTGTAAGTGTGATTTCTGTTTAATGGAAGTATGTAATAATCTCCATGAAATAATTATTGATGTAATATAATAGACACAGTGCAATTTGGTATGAGTTATTATCTCTACCTGGTCTGGACTGGGTACAAATTCAACCCTGAGCATTCATCTAGACCAGTCCAGTACAACCACAGGGACCTCCCAGCTTCCACCATGACCCCAAAAAACCAAGACCCAGCCCAATGCACCTGTTATGGTGAGTGGATGGTTGCTTTTGGGTAAGAGTAAATTAAACCTCTTTAAATTTCATGAGCATAAACATAAGCTTGTCTGAGCACTGAGTGTGGCTACTTGTTAGTTAGCCAGTGTGTGGTAGTACTTTAAGCTAACTGTATCTGTCACTACTAACTCTATCTGTAGTCTTGGCAGTAGATGAGTGAACTGACTAACTTATTGGCTAGCCTGCACTTTGGCCCTGTTGGGCCCAGCCCTGGTTATTGTTATTTTCCTGTATCCTGGTGGTATTTGTGTTATGAGAATGCAGTGGGTCACTAATGTGTCTAGATACAGGCATTCCAGACTATGGTTGGCCAGTGTTGTTTGTCCCAGGTCACCATTCATATAGGGTTCCATTAGATCCGGCCAGGCATCCGTCAACCCCATCCCACCCCTGATCTTCATAATGGCAGAAGTTCATTCGATGACCAAACTAATGTGTTTAACAAATTTTTTTTGCAGTATGTATATTTTATATGTCCTGTCTGTGTTGAAGACATGAGACCAACACGACAGGAGCGTTTCAAAGAGAAGATGCATCGTCAGTCATAAAAAAAAAACAGGATTAAAGATGTTGCGGTCGTGTACCAGGGTAGACTACTGTACTACGTGTGGCTCCACCAATCAGCTTGTCTGGAAACAGATAGTGTCAGCAGCGTATGTGTCATCCATCAGGCTTTTACAATCAGCGCACGAGTGGGTGCAATACTAATGATGCCTCACCCGGCAACTCAATGTCAAAGCCATAAAGATAAACAAAACTCCAGCTGACTTTCAATGCAGAGTAGGCATCCGCTGCTAAGGCTGTGTCAAATCCAAGCCGCAAGTGGCAGCAACCATGGCGAAACTGCGAGATGCGGCTTATTACGATATGACACTGTGCACTAAATCATTTCATTCATCATTAATAGCGACTGCAATAAACAAGTCTCTGCTCGCATTCATCACGTCACGCTCGGGGTGTAACAGCAGCCAGGAGCTTTAGCACATTTTCATTGCCCCCAACATTGCATTGAGAGATCTGAGAGGAAAAACATGGCTTTCCAAATGAGATACAACCCAGGGCCCCTCTGGCCCCGCCAACATAGATCCAGGTGGGCAGGAAAAGTACAGGAAGTTTTCGGAATTCCAACTGCCATGTTGTGGTAAGCTATCATTAGATAAGGCTGGTCTAAGTTTACAAATTCGAGGACAAAACACATTCGGCTAAATTAACGAACGTGAATTTAAGTTGCATAGTGGGTTCACTAAGCCTTTTCCACAACACTGTGAAATGTGTAATTGTTGATACCCCCTGTGCACAGTGAAAAACAGGTAGGACTATAATATTGTGTGTGTTTAATAATGGCCTTAGGGCATGCTGTGTGTAGTCTATTTTTTGGGACAAGGAACACATTTTTTATGATGAGCTAGGTAGAAAAACTAGCTCCACATCCTTTTACATCCCCAGATAAATATCAGTGTGCCTGACGGTCCTGGGCTTGGTCAGTTTGGTACAGTGTCGTCCGCCTCCCAGGCAAGGCCTTTCAAACTTGGCGAATGCACCCTACACGATACCAATAGGAGTCAGTGTTCTGGATAAATAGCTACTGCCAAATACCGAAAAGGTCAACTAACCCAATGAGGTTGGCATCGCACAGTGTTTGACACTGTTGGTCCACCCTGGACCACCCAGATAACTGCCCTAAGTGCAAGATCTAACTCGTTTTTAACCTCCTTAAACTGATTCGTAATGCAGACAGACTTTTATTTTGGAAATCAAACTACAACAAATATTACAAACACTGAAAAAGTTAAAAATGATTTACTGAACAGATTTAAACAGGATAATGGACGTGCAGGTAAACTAAGTACACTGTGGACTGCTAGCTTTGGGCCAACTGTGGTCCACCCCCCTCTTGCTATCAGGGATCAGCCTCTTCTGGACAATTTAGCCTTACCACACAGATAGTCGAACTGTTCTGGTCCAAATCTGGCCCACATTCTTCAATTTCATCTGGCTCACTTGGCTTGATGTCACTTGGGCGGACCACTCCTGGTTGTGAAATATGGGCCATATACACACCAGATTAGAACCAGATCTGTTTTGGGACATTTGGGCTTCATGAATTTTTGTATATATGTGAACCACTTTTGACTATAGGCCACACTGCTGTACCTGTGTAGGAATTGGACCAGTTCTGTTATGGGACTGGGGGTCCAAATGTATGTTTTAAGTATGTGGGCCTCCTTCGGCTCACTGCAGATTTCGTTTATAGGGCTGTCTTTCACTACACATTCTAAATCTAAGAACTGACCCAGGACATATAATATGTTCTCGGTTTTCTAGTTGTAGTTCACTTCCTACCAGTTCTAGAGACATCTGGGAGCATTCATAAGAGCCTATTTTGGGTCATGCTAAACCATCAGGCTAATCAGCTAGCTAATTAGCTTCCTGGCTGAAATGAAATTCTTTCTTGCTCCAGTCTGCGCAGACAAATACAGTCATGTGTGGAACCGAACAAAGCTTTCATTTTTCTCTGAAAAAAGTAAAGCACTTGTTCTGTTTACATGCTAGGAGCGCAGTATTTACAGCAGCTCTGCCCAAAGCTAGCAAGACGAATGCTAATGTATGTATGTAATAGTAAAACCTATGCCATACTTGGGTAGATTTTACATTTCTGCCTCAAGCACGACATGCTCTAACTGTTATCGGGAATGTTTCATTTGTTATGTTTGCATTTATTGTAAATTGGGAAGCCTTTATGCTAACATGCTAACACTGCAAGTGATTTAGCACAGCTATATAGCCACCCTATATGTTTACAGTGATACTGATCTAGTCTAAATCAGGGATTCTCAACTTGTGGGCTATCTAGCTGGCGATGAGCCTGTATTCTGTGGTGTTTGGATCAAGCTCCAGTGTAATGTGGACCAGGTGTATGGGTTATAGTCTCAAATCTAACTGACACTGTATGATGGGTCCACATTCTGGCACTGATTCCAGAATCCATTCAGTTCTCCTATGGTGGTGTCCTACAGGAAGCTGCTGGCCTCTAATGGTAACCGCTCTGCCATTAGAAAGCAAAACCTAATGGTTCTAATGGTCTTTGTCAGTAGAGTTTGTAGTTAGCGGCCTAGCCGTTCAGTCGTAGCGCGTTTTGGAACTGGCACTGTCTGTTTCCGAATGCTTCGTGTGTCTATGCCGTCTTCAAACGTAAACATTATCTTTAATCAGTTTGAAATGCGAACGCGAAGGCAAAACACACAGTGCCCAGACGTACGTCTACTGCGCCACTAATGAGCAAGCGTTAGAAGATGCTTGTAAGTACCACGGAAAGACATAGAGCGAGTTATAAATGTTTGTGTTTGCTTCCGACAAAGATGGGAAAAGAAAAGGAGGACATTTTTTTTATTCGTTTCGGATGAGCGAGTCGTGAAAAAGAATGTTGTGCCTGCCTACCGTGTAGGGTTTTTCTGAGAACTAGGTCTGTCACATACTTTACTGAAAGGTAAGGTAATTTGCATATTTCCTCGGGAGATGGTAATGAAAGCCCGAGTAGTCAAAACATTTTGTCAACTTTTGCATTTGTTTTTATTACAGAAGCCATTTCCAGCTGATTTTATATATTTATGGACTTTATTTTTAGTTTTTGTGGCACAGCATTTTTATATTTTTTGGAAGTATGATTTAAATTATGACATTATTTAGTTTTTAAAATATTCAAATGTAGAATTACTCAATAGATAATTAAATCATACACTAACTGACACGACAAAAGTCTTCGCAATCGATCTGCCTTCACAGACGACCCGTTTGTGAATTATCCGCGCACCAATTTGGAGCATCTATTTGAGCATGAAATGGCACTTTTTTCACAGAGACATGCCATGTCAGCATTCTCAATAGGATACAGGTACATAAGGACACGCGGACTAGGCGCACGACTCTATATGAACCAAGGTTTTTTTTTTTTTAACATAAAATAGGAATGTGCTATGGACTTTAGTGAGACCTGTTATGCCTCCAGGAACAATTTGTAGAGATCAGGAACAACTGATGTTGGACGGAGAAGGGGCCATGCTCGCAAGTCTCCGCTCTAATCACATACCCCAAAGCTCAAGTTCCTCCACAAACTCTGTCTCTACATGTTCTTCCAACAGACTGTGCTTATGTTTTGACTGGAGTGCACAATCATGTTTGGGAACAGGGAAGGGTTCCCGTCCAAACTGTTCCCAGACAAAGTAGGTATTGTAAAATTGGCCAAAATTGTCTCTCTTGTGGGTCCCTGCTAGAAGCAATTAAGAGATCCTTTTCACCTGGTAACTAATTGGGCGGAAAGCCCGAATACCCTGAAAATCAACTACATTACCTATATTTACATTTATGGCATTTAGCTGACGCTCTTATCCAGAGCGACTTACAAGGGTAATCATATTACAGGGAGGCCAGTGTGGTGTTAGGAGTCTTGCCCAAGGACTCTTATTGGTGTAGCACAGCACAGTCACCTAGACCAGGAATCGAACCCTAGTCTCCCACATGTGGTGGTTCCTTGGAGGGTAGTGGTGTTATCCACTGAGCTACACCAACCACATCATTCTACTTACCAACACAAATGTGTTATCACTGTATATGCAGACTCCACCCAGAGGTGTAGAATATGTTGCTCTACAAAAGTACGCACCATTCCGTGTTAATGGGGCTTTCACAGATGACCCCTGCAAATGGGCGCTAATACACCCCCAGTCTCCCCCCATCCATTACTGGCTGAACCGCTGCCGTTTTGATCATTGTTGCTTTAGTAAACATCTGGGAAGTCCGTTTTCTTACCATTGCATATAGAACATCTACTATTACCAAGAAACATCTGGAAGGTTGATTCGTCAGGCCACAGTACGTGTTTCTGTTGAGCATCTGTCCATTTCAGCAGTGCTTCTAAACCTGTATCCGGCTTCCACAGTGCGTTAGTGGATGCAGCAGTGAACACCTTTTATTGACAACAGATTACATGCACGGGAATTTCCTAGGATCCCCTGAAATTCTCAGGCACCGTTACAGATAATCAGGACTGTTGTTCAGACTATATGCTGATGCATCCTTGCTAATAACGGACTAGGACTTCCTTGATGCTCCTTGTTACCATACAAGCATGACTACATTCATCAAGCTATTCTACCAACATGGAACAGGGTGTCCTAGTCTGAACTGTTCCAGGTCTCCACTCTGACTGCTCAAATGTCATTCATCCTGCTGAAGCACACTGCTCGGTCCAGACTAGCGGTTGCCAGTTTGCAGTTAGGGAAAGCAGAGAAGCCCAGACGACTCTCTCCGCAACAAGTTCCTCCAGCTCATTCTGGGGAATTCCAAGTTGTTCAAAGGCCAGATATATAATCATATGTGGTCTCTAGGGATGGACCGTGGTAAGACAAGGCTAGTAACCCTCATACCGGGAGGCAGCCACTGGGGGCAAGTAAAGTTTTTTGGAAGATGTTGAAGGCATTGAATAATGTATATTTCACATACTGTCCCAAATGGAATTGGATTTGAGTATGACTGAACACTTCCTGGGGTCTCAAACAAGATGGAGAGCCGGTACATAGCCTTCTGTATACTGTGTAGGGTTTACACGACTTCAAAATGTTTGAAGCTACATGATGAAAGTTGAGTTGACGTCCATTGATTATGTCACGAATAAAGCCAGAGAGGAAGATAAGGCTCGCTAGTGGTGGAGATCTGGAAAGCTATAACTCAGAGTAACTGGCTTCAAAAGCTACAGGGTTACAGAATAAGTCTTTATGCCCCTCTATGAGCTCCGAGATGGACTGTCCATGCCAGTCCACGGTGTGTCCTGTCCTGTGAGCGCTGGAAAAGGCTCCA
>JAMWET010000583.1:0-45000 GCA_024036415.1 Prochilodus magdalenae
TTGTGATTAGTCTTAATAATATGAAAAGTGAATAAGGTTGTAGTGAAGTAAAGTTATGTTAATAAAATGGAGGGGGGGTGTGGGAGAAGAATGTGGTAGGTGTGGAAATGAAGTGGTGAAAGTAAGGAAAAAAGAAGGAATGGAGGAAGCTGAGAATGATGAGGGAAGAGAATTGAATGGGTTTAAGTATGTAGATTTGTGCAACTATTTTTTTTGAGATGTATAATACGTGTATTTTGTTGTGTTGTGGGTGGGGTTGTGGGTGTTAAATGTTTCATTTGTGTTTGTTAAAGAATATTACTTTTTTTTTAAAAGAGCAACATTGTAGATCGTGCTTCACTTAAACAGCAATTTAAGTTGTTAATGGTAGAATTACATACCACGACTGCATTGTGGGTGAGGAGTTTTGTTGACTCCAAGACTGCATCTCTTCATACAAAGGGCTTGCTTACTGTTTCACTCCAAGACATGTCTCTACACAGAAGCACAGATCACTGCACTAAGCCCCCTTGAAGGAAAACCTGACCCTATACTCTGTTATGTAAGACGAGTCTTCTTTGTGAGACCTTAACGTTTTCTTTAGCCCAGATGCTTTTAGTTTTTTCTGTTACGATGTTGATGTTGGTGGATGACGAATATGACTCCCTTGTTCGTTATTTGCTGTTTGTATTCTGGCCATTTCAGTTTTTCCTTGGCTTCAGTAATGGAGTGGAGCAGATGGAGCCATCAAAATGCTGCTGCCGTGGTGGAAGGCCCCATGAAAATGCTAGCGCCCCGGGGACAGGACGCTCCTGTAACTTAAACTTCCATAAACAAGGCCTCTGTAATTCAGCCATGCCTTCCTGACTGATGTGTTTCGAACATCAACAGCTGTCAGACGCCAGCCATTGTTACCCCACCCCCTTTGCTCAGACTCCTGGGGGGTATGTAAATTAGCCACTTTACTGCCGCTGTGTCAGTGGTGGCCTTTGTATTTTTCCTCTAAAAAATGTGCTGCATTATTTACCTGCTCGTACGTTTCCTACAAGGCTGTTGTGTTTTTATCAGAAGAGATGTAAGATAACATAAACATACAGCGCTGTTCATGGCAGCGCACGCCATCTCTTGTGATGTAGTCGACTCTTTGTTTATTTCGTTTTCAGTCCAAACTGACTTTATTTTTAAATGACAGATTTTTCATCATCAGGAAAAAAATATAAATATTTAAGATACATTTAATGGAAAGTCTTTGTCTACTAAACAACAGATTTGTGTTTAGTAAGTCCTCTAGGGTTTCTTTTCATGAGACTCCTCTTCCGGTTTCCAAAGGTGATGGTTTAGTGCCCTACCAGGTCTTGCATGGTTGGTTAGGAGTCCCATTTTCTCTACATCCTTTTCCAGTTAATAAGTGCACTTTTGGAAACTGTTCTTCGTCTTTTCTCTTCCTTATGCAAATGAATCGTCTTCTCAGAAATATAACCTGATAAATACGTTAGTTCTACTGAATACCAATTATTATTGACTGAAAAACTAATGGATGAAGAGCGGCCTTTGATTTGTGTAATTGTGCATCATGGAAAGCAGATTTGGTAGAAACAGTAGTTTTACGTTGCTTGGTTATGTACACGTGAAAAGAACAAAGGAACAGAGTGTCTACAGTGTTTTCGGCAGCTCTTTAATGTTTGTTTCTTTGTGTTAAGTGAATTTAGGCAGTCTTATTAGAAGCCTGGCAAATGTTAGTGGTCCAGCATAGCCATTTTCACAGTGCTCACCAGCAGCATGTTATTATCATTATGGCAAAACCTACATAATTGCTCTCGCTGCAGGGAGCCTTATGACCTGTCATTTGAATGTCCATTACTGCGCTATTCTCCAACACATCAAGCTAAATTGAATAAAAGGTGCTCAGAGTAGCAGTAAGTGCTAAATGTAGAGCCTGTGCTGGCTGTTTTAATGGCTCTATCACTGACACACAGAGGGGCCATGTGAAGACTATAATGAGACTCAGATACATCGCTGGAGTCGGGCCTGGAGTTCACAGCCTAGCCAACTGCACGGCCATCAAGGAAACAGGCCAAGGGTGCATTCCTGATGGATTTTGGGGGACGAGGGGTGAAGACAGAGAGAAGCATGGGAACAGGATTAAGAGGACATCCCCTCCACCCACTCCAAAGTTTAGCCGTTTCACTGCAGACCTCTCTGAACCTTCTTTAAACACGCAACAGAAATAGACCTGAGCAGGGCAAACCATTTAATACGGCAGGGCTTGAAATAATACAACATTTTAAACAGGCAACAAACCTCTGACTTATTGCTTCTGCGATTCCGAGAACTGTTTGTTGGAAGTGTTATTGCAAAGATGTGTTAGATTTGTGTCCATCCCATGTGGCTTTGTTATTGTTTGCTTTACCCTCCTGTGTTTCAGAAAGCCTAGGTTGCTTTGTTTTCTCATGCATGAGGGTGATCCCAGAGTTAGAGTCGTAAGCCGTGCAAATGAAAAGCGCTTTTTGCAATGCAACCACTTCCTGGCACTGTCTTTTTGCAGGTGTGCGAGCGAGTGTGCATAGGTGTGTGCAAATGGGATCAACTGTGCTCCCTCCAGTGTGATTGAAATGGTAATTTCGGTTCTGAAAAGATTGTTGTAGGCCTACTCTTTAATCCCTATCTGACCAAGCGCTCTGCAGACTCAGAACTGTGAAAAGAATTGTTATGGATGTGCTTTATTGATCTTCCTACGTCATGCTTTGTAACCTGAGCTCTTTCACTTCTTCTTTCTTTGTCACGCTGATATATATCTCCAACTCTCTTTAGGTCGCAGACAATTTGTCGCCCTATTCCACAGCTGCAAATTTACTCTTATTTTAACTTCCTTGCAGTGCACCTGTAAATGCATCTGCTATTTTCTGTATGCGTTATGTTCATAGGTGCGGGCAGATATATAACCTCACACTACCCAAACTAGTCTTTGTAAGTTTGATTCAGACAAAAAAACCTAGTTGTGACAGAACAGAACAAGAATTTCATAAAAATGTTTTATATATATATATATATTACAATAGATTCAGCTAAACAAACTATTTATTCTGTCTTTGGAATTAAACAGGCTGATGTTAAGTACAGTTTTAGAGAACCATTTTGTTATGTAATTTATCATGGTAATATTAAAATATCATCACATTGACATCCTATATAATACTTCTAATGCAAGTCAGCATTGTGTCTTTTCAGTCATGCTCCCCAGCTGCCCTTTCTATTCAGATTGCCTGCTTTCTCAGCTTAGGCTGCTTTCATGTCAACTGGGCACTGTGTGAGGTTGGATAAAATGAATGTGCAGTAATCTTGTTGCTTGTGTTTGATTGCTGTGTAATGTATTAAATACTCTATAAGCTTTATAGAGTACGAATGCTCCAGAAGAAAGGAGACAGGAGTAGGTTAGTCCTCTTAAACAGCTTAAAACCTTTTTAGTATTTCTTGTTCTTTCTTTGCACCAGGAGCATCACCATTTTAAAATGACCTCTCAGAACTGAATTCGGGACATGATGAAGTGATGTAGTGGAACTGCAGCTTTACAGTCCCTGATTTACAAGTTAGAGGGCCTTTCTCCTTCTTGGAAATCCGAAACTTCCCAATTC
This sequence comes from Prochilodus magdalenae, assembly GCA_024036415.1. Classification (NCBI taxonomy): domain Eukaryota; kingdom Metazoa; phylum Chordata; class Actinopteri; order Characiformes; family Prochilodontidae; genus Prochilodus; species Prochilodus magdalenae. The sequence continues at coordinate 3,612 of JAMWET010000583.1, forward strand.
CACGTTACCACACTCCTGTCATTTTCCCATTATACCTTGGAAGAATGAGTTGGCACAAGCACCGCTTTGTCGCTACTTCAGACCAAGACAAAACATTGATTTTCCAGCCAGGTGATTTTAATTAGCTGTTTGTAAGTAATTGTCCCATTGTTTTTGTCTTCTGTGGTTTGAGCTTTGGCCAGCACTGTATCAGTCATCCAGCTAGCTGTCAGTCTTTAGTCCGGGCCTGTCTCTAGTTGATAAGAGCACAGTCAATGCCTATGACACCCCTTGCAATTAACCTTTCTAATTAGCCCTTTGGCTATGGAAACGATCAGACTTAGGAGAGTAAAGGGAGCCAGGGGCATGCATGCAACAGTGTCTGACTTCTGTGTGATGAATGAATTTATTGAGTCATGCATCTGATTGTATTGTTCTGCAGTGAAAGAATATCTGTACTGTAGGAAGAAAGAGTCTCTTATATTACTCATTGGGTTATAGTACCAATTCTTCTGTCTCTACACATACTGTTCAAATCAGTGAAAGCATCCAGTTGTCTCTCAGTGGTTTCGAACACTTGGTCAGGTTTTTTTTTTTTTTGGCCATGCAAAGTCACACAAAGATGCGATGCAGCCGGCTGCTGTTACACTGTCTCTAGTCTGGCTGCTCAGAGAGAGGGAGAGAGAGAGAGAGAGAGAGGGAGAGAGAGAGCCTCGCTGCTTTCCGTGCTGTTCTGTGCTGTTAGAAGACAATGCACACTGACGCTAACTGCATTTGTGCATTAACAGCACCCTTGAGGCATGTCTTGTTTGAACATGTATGCCTCCATCACTATCAATAACCATAAATAACAGTTTCTATGGAAACCCTACGGCATGGAGGAGATAAGGAAAGGGCCCTGCAAGCTGCCTGACGCTGTTTGTATCTAATATGCACTTCTCAATAGCACTTAGGGGCCCATATTTAAATATGGGCCTCCAGTATAAATAGCCAGCTCTGGTTGTGCAGTGAATGAAATAGGGGATATAGATTTAATGCAAAATATGCTATGATCATCCACTGTGACTAGAAAACAGATGCTGTGTGCGTGCATACACAGACAAACAAACAAACAGTCGTACGCGCTAGCCATAACACAGGGTTATACCTTTAAAATGTAAAGAGTAATTGGTTGTTTGTCTGTTGTTCCCAATGGGCCCTGATGGGAATGAATGGAGAGACGTAAATAAGAAAGGCAGACAGACGTGAGGAGGCAGGCTGGTGATAAGGGCCTCCGCTCTAAGCCCAGCTTATGCCTCACACCCGGGCAAAATGAATCTCATTTGCTGAAAAGAGGCTGATATTAATACCGAGGGGCTCAGAAATATGCAAAGAAAATGAGCTATTTTTTGCTGGGTGCTTCTTTGAACGTAGCTAGGCCCTTTTTTCCCTTAGCAATAAATTAGAATGCAATATCCAGGCACTATTTTTAGGTCGCAGCTTCTTTTGTACAGGTTTCGTGCTGTACCGGTGAAAGCCTTTTGTCTTGCACGGCAGAGCTTGTGATAGAAAGTTTTGGTTCATTGTGTAAAGGTGTTTGTTTTCTCTTTATGAAACGCTATTACTGTATTATTTAGTGCTTCTTTAAAGCACAGTTAGTTACTGTGGTACAGATACCCAGTAAGCCCCTTATCAGGCCCTGATTCTGATACATTTATTCATAAGTGGAGTTCTTTTTATATTCTAGATCTGGCTCCTGCCGTGTATGTGTTTGCTAAAAGTGGGGAATGAGGGAAAGCCTCATGAGCCACAGCATTATGGAAATATGATTCCATCCCTTATTCCCATCACTGCTGGCCTGTAGAGGGCTAGTACCCAACGTGGTGCTTTAAATACATACAGTATACTATATAATTAACATAATGCCTTGGATGCATACGGTTTATGTATATAATCAGGATGATGCTTTGGATAGGTATGGAATATCTCTATGACCAGGACGATGCTGTGAGTATATACTGTATTTTTATACTAATATAAATAAGAGATTAAACTGACTTGCGCATCCTTTCAAGCTCTGATTTCTAGAGCTTCAGCAAGGCCCTCTGGGCCTCTCCTGGCCCAGGGCTCAGTGATGGGTAGCCCCCCAGCCTCTCTGGGCCCTCCATTACCAGCTTAGTGCCGGTCCACAAACTTCTGTTATTCTAGTGTGGCTTCGTGCTGGGCAGGGATGTAATTCCAAACAGGGCCCAGCACGCTTATTAGACCGGAAATATTCCCTCTCTGCCCTGTGCTGTGGATGCAGCCAGATGTCATTCTGTCTGTTTTCTGTTTGGCTTTGTGATCAGTCTGCCTGGACCTGAGCACAAGCTCAATGTCACAGGAGGAACTTTGGACAGGTTGGCCAAACAGATCTGAGTCCATGTGTGAACTGGGATACTTTTAATGTCTAGTGATTTTTGGCAATCGTGTTCAAACCTTTACTTATTTCAAGTCATTTTAAAAAGTGACATCATTTTACATTACTTATATTATATTACTTGATCACTTTATCACTTTGTAATAAAAATACAAGTATCCTTAGTGACCTTACAACATTCTGACAGCAGTCTTATATTGAGAAATCCTAGATATAATGACTACATGTAAGAGGTATTGTATTAGCAATGTGAAAGGCTAAAAAAAAATCATTGTTCGTTGTGCATGTAGAGTATTGTGCAAAAAAACAGCAACCTTTATTTTCACTAAAAACAGCCTTTAGTATATTTTTGTGTATTTATTATTAGTTACTGCCCTGCGATGGACTTGCAGTCTGCCCAGGGTGTTTCCTGCCCTCTGCCCATTGAATGCTGGGATAGGCACCTCCAGCAACCCAGGAGGATAAATAAGTTTAGAAGATGATACGATTACTATTTATCATTTTTTGACCTTACAGTAACATACATACTGTATAACAGAGGTTTCACAGAAACTTTAACAACTTACCAATGATATTAGTTATTTCTCCCAGGGCTTTAAGTTTTGTTTATCCAATTACAACAGATGACTCTACCAGGTCTTGCATGGTTGTTAGGGCATCTCATTTTATGTAAATCATTTTTTAAATTGCAGTTTCAGAATTTTCATTTTTTTAACTTTTTGTTCTCTGACTGTTCTCCTTTCTCATGTAAGTGGATCATCTCATTTCATGCATAAATGAATCATTTGGCCTACACTCCCTAAAAAGTGAGGTTCTTCAGGGGAGGGCAATGACCATATTCCGGCAGTTCAGAGGAACAAATCCTGTCTTTGTTTTGCTGACATGTAGAAAGTCATATATGCCTCACAGTTACCTAGATTGTCCTCTCCCTCAAGAGTGGACCCTTGTTTCATGATGGCTTGGAATGCCTAGTTTCTAATGACAGGATAGGGATGATTCTGGGATATGCTAGGTTATCAGCAGAGTTCATGTTAGTTCTAGTCTCTCTCTCTCAGAAAGCTGCTTTTGCTCCACAGTGTCCCAGTGTGCTTTTCACTGAGTGTGTTATTGAAAAGCACATCTTACACACTGCACACCTCCGTCTTCACAGGCTCTGCACCGAGCCTTTCATTAAGGACATGTCACTCTGTTCTGGAATCAGTGCAGCTGCCAACAAGAAGTGACAGCGCAGCCAGACGACGAAGCCGTGTGGTGGAGGTTGTGTCTAGCGTGGCAGCCTCGCTCACCCTGAGAGCTCTTTTGGCCCCTCCGGCTGCTGCCTTCAGTTGGTGAGCAGAGTGATTTCAGCCTTGCCGGCCATTTATTATATCCACACACTCTGTCCGCCAGACACGGATGGGGGGAGGGTGTAGGAGAAGGCCGGAGGGGTTCACAGTTAGTCCCTGACCCCCATATTCACAAAGCCGTGCACTGATTGAGTACAGTCCTGAATGTGGTGCTGCATCTATGCAGTGCACACAGGTTTGTAGACCATTTGGCAAGTTTCAGGAATAAGTAGCAGATAGTTAAAGTTAGGATCATTAATGCAAACTGGTTTGGTAAGGGCACTTAGTTATGCAGTCGTTGGATCATGTTTCAGCGTAAGAATGAATTGTTATGATTTGATGAACTGATGCAGTCTGTCTTAATGAGATATTTACATTAAATGACATTTCTTTCCGAAAGGACGTTAAACTATGTTGCAATATTGCCCCCTGCTGGAGGTTTTTCTTAGCACTACACTATATTTAACAAAGGAAAGCAGAATTAAGACGGACCAAGACATTTTTGTCAGTACGGGACCAAATTTGTGTATATAATATAATATAATATGTATATAATTGTACAGTGAATTGTATGCATAGTTGTTTTGTACATGTCATTATAAATATGCACAGTTAAAGATGTGGGCTATGCATAATTGAATGTGTGCTTTTAAAGATGTGCGGCGGTTGTTGCATACATAATAGATATTGTGCTGTTATATATAGCAAGATGACAGAAATCCAACAGATTACAAAAGGCAGGGCTAGCAAATAAAAAAAAAAATCTGCATAATTATATTGTTAAAATTAATGCTGGGCGGTATGTGATAGACTTACGATACATGACAAAGACATTTTCACACTACTCATTATGTCCAGAAAAGGTTATTATATTAACCCCATAACAGTTATGAACGTGAAGTCATTCTGAGTGGGTTGATGTGAAATGCTCTGGGAAACTTACTGAATATGAATTATTCACTGTGGTGGTGATGCAAACCAGATGTCCAAAGCCTGAGCTATTTTACTATGCTTTTGTGAGAAGGTGTTTACCTAAGGTTTGTTAAAAACGCATTTGTGGCAGAGAAGTACAAGCAAGGTGCTGTAAGGCAATTTTAGCATTATCAATATTACATAAAAATCAAGACGTGTGGGTTCACTGTTCAATTTGAATAGGAAATAAATCACCTATCTTTGAATTGTAAACTGGTTTCAATGACAACTGGATTATGTCTATATTTTGGAACATTGGAATCCCAAACGTTGGAATGATCTAAGGAACTGATAGCATCCAAAAGTAGAATCACCGGATGTATTTTGGTGCAAAAATATCCTATCCTTTTTAAATCCAAAGTGATCAATTTCCTCTTCTTGCTGTGTCTTACAGGAATCGGCAGATTACACTAATGTTCAGGAGCTGAAATATTTAGACATGGTGGTGTCTGAAGCTCTAAGACTATACCCACCTGGATTCAGGTTTGATATACACATGATCAGTTTATTTCCACATCCGTATGCCATATGCCAAATCTAGTAACATTCATAAAGCAAGCAGCCACAGCGGCGTTCACTTTAAGAAGTATATTCAGCGCATTCTAGTGTTCTGAAAAAGTCATTTGTCAAGTCATGTTGGCCTTTCGTTGTTTTGTAGATTTGCAAGAGAAGTTGAAGAGGACTGTGTGGTAAATGGACAGTTTCTGCCTAAAGGGGTTGCTCTGGAGATCCCAGCAGGCTACCTGCACTATGATCCACAGTATTGGCCTGAGCCAGAGAAATTCATACCGGAAAGGTAAGAGCTCTTCCATTGAGCTATTTGTTTATTTTCTGAGCTACTAGTTAGCATGTGAGCAAAGACTCCACACAGGCATTAAGTAACCTATGTAGTTTATTAACAGCTTCATGAACAAAACAAACAGACCTCTGTAGTCGTGTCTCCATTCTGCAGTCATCATGCCCATATTATGGACTCAAGGTCTGCATGAATTTCTTTATGGGAAGAATGAAATGCATTCTTCAGTGTAGCTGCTATTGCGCCCTGAGGCAAACTAATTGTCTAGTGCAGGGTGTGATTGTGGTGATGTTCGAAAATGGCAGTCACTTCTCCCATAGAGAAATCAGCTAAGACCCGGAGTTCCTAATATGGGCATAATGCCAACTACAAAATGGTGCACCACTTCAGTGGTCCGTGCAAAATACTAGATTAAAACACCATTCATGTTATTAGTTTATAACAGGCTTTAAAGAAATGATTAAATCAGTCCTAAATCTTTCTAATGACCTGAGAAAACACAACTGGATCTGGCCACCTGTGCTCCAGCTGTAGTTCTCGCTGCAAGCTGATATTTTCTCTCTCCTCTGTCTCAGGTTCACCCCTGAAGCCAAGGCCAGCCGTCACCCCTTTGTGTATCTGCCATTTGGAGCAGGGCCCCGCAGCTGTGTGGGCATGAGACTAGCCCAGCTGGAGATTAAGATGGCCCTGGTCAACATCTTCAAGAGATTTAATGTGGTGGCCTGTGAGGACACTAAGGTATACATGCTGTACACTATTATAAAAGCTGCCAGTCTGCTAAACATAAACAACTTAGTATCAGTCACAATTAAATGTTTAAAGGTCCTGTTTATTCAGCCTCCTTTAATATGTCTCATTTTGCCTTACAGGTTCCTCTTGAATTGAAGTCCAGTACCACCCTTGGACCAAAGAATGGCATCTTTGTTAAAATTACCATGAGGGATAATATAGATCATGTGTCACAGTAGAGAGTAATGCATGTGAGCCTGATTTAAAATAAGCTCTAATCTGATTATAATTAGGATAATAACAATTACATTTAAATAATTAACATTTATAATACATGTTTTATAAATAATGACATGTATATTGATTGTTTATATGAAATGATCATGCTGTAAATGTGTGTTCACCTTGTCATGTTACTGTAGGTCTGAGGGTGGAATTTTTTCTATAGGAAGATCCTGTCACCACCCAAGCCTTATGACTGTACATGGCTTTTGTAGCAGTGTAAATGATCAGGGAAATCAGCAATACCCCATCAGTGTGGCCTTTCTGAGAACACTGTGAATGAATCTGTCTTGGGAGTCTCTGAAACTGCTAGAGTAGAGTAGCCGATATGTGTAATATTCTACCTCATTTCATCACAGCTTTATCCCCACGTGGCTGCAGAAGCCTATGGCTTAGCCCACTTTGACTTACATGAGCGTCCATTAACAGCTCCCCCTTAGCAGCCTCAGCGAGCTAATAAGCTAGCCATGCAAACCTTGCACAACAAAACAGTTTTGGAGAAGTCTGAACAAAACATAAATAACAATTGTGAGTTATTAGTTCATCATGCTAAAAAAGTTGGCATAGTGCCATGGTGTAGCTCCTTCTGGTTGCTGATGTAGCCTTCAGCATGCTAAGTAGCGATAAAGTTGTCCCAGCCCTCAGGTATAATACATGGGGTTGTTTGCCACTGAAACTATTCTGTAAGATTTTTTTTTTGTTAACATTAAAAGAAGTGTCCTCGCTGAATCAGCAGCCCAGGTGCTGCTGTGAGTCATCCTGCAAAGCTGGAAATATTCATTTAAAAAGTCATATGCGTCAGATTGGAATTTTAGCGAGAATTGACATCCCACGCATCGACTCAAAAAAAGATCCTGCTCACTGTTTAGGTCTCAAACTCAAAATCAACTAGAGGAATAGTAGATAATTCAGTCACATCCTCAGCAGACACATCCTTTAACAAGTTTTGACTGAGTTCTCTTTGAATACTCTTCAGTGTGCTCACAGACTTCACAGTTTACTTTTTGGGGGAAAGGATCTGAAGCACACCCGACGTTGCAAAATATTTTTCTGTATGTTGCAATTGCCGATTTCCACCAGATGGGTCTCTAAATCCCCAAAACCTACGTGGCTTTGCCTTGAAGCCCAACAAATTTAACGTATTGGTTTTGCGATGTTTACTGTTGTGGCTTATGAACACTTTTGCCTTTTTTGCTAAATATTTTGCAGAACAAAATTTGTCAGGTCACAATGACTTCTGGGCCAGTTCTACTGCAGAGGCTGACACTCGTAACACTTCCTCTCCCCTCTGAGTGCTCTCCTAATTTACTTTGCTTGAGCTAATAAAGTAATGAAACACTCCTTAAGATAGGGGGTAGGGGATTTAACTGAGGGGGAAATGACAAGGCTAAGTGGACAAGGGCTTAGTGGACCATTAGCATCCATAATCAACTGTATGTAATGCCATTAAAGGAAGCAGATACATGTTTTTTGAAGTTGCAGCTTTTTCATAATTGAAACATTATAGGTATATCTGTGCAGTTCATATTACATCTCTCTTTGTGTTTTGATTTTACTGTTTGGTAACCAGCCTGTTATATAGTGTGCTGTTGTATGAATGGTTCTCTGTGTAACTAAATCCTTTATTGTTGAAATAAACCAGAATCATTTATCTTCAAAGACTGCTGAGCAGTGACCAGTATGGGAGACTGATCAATGCGATCAGTATCCACATCTCTCCCTTTTCTGCCTAGAATAAATTCATTAAAGTTCTTTAAACAGCCATTTTTAAGATTCATTTACTACGTTGCCATTAGTAAAATGAATATATCAAATTCATTACAGAAGACAAACAACTCAGAACAACCTTATCTACAGTTTGAATGATTGAATTGTGCAGCTAAAAATTACATCCATCTGTGAAATGGTGGCATTGTACCCATGCAGTGTATGTCAGCAGTGGCTAGAGCTAATTCTCATTTTATTTAGAAGCAGACTGTACACTTAGTGAAGCAACAGTTTTGAAATTTACAGTTAGCGGTGAATGAGATATTTCTAATTGAATAGAATATTGTTCTAGTTCCATAATGCAATAGTTACTTGAACAAATTTAGTATTGAACTAAATACTACTGGTTGTAGTAAATGGTTTACCCATAACTGGTTAAAACACTGTGCAATATTAGTTTACCTAGCTGTTAATATTAATTAGAACCTTTATCATTTTTTCTGAATTTCTTCATCACACACAAAACAAGGCCTCCCAAGAAGAGAAGTGCTTACTGGTCTGCAGAAAAGCAGCTCCTGCAGTTGAAACATTCGAGGACATAAACTTGAAATTAATTTAATTCACTGAAAATGCATCATGCATCTTCTATGCCTGTCAAAATACCTTTCAAGCAGCATTCCTAATACTGATCTGAGCTGCAGTCCACTTTTGCTGTCATTGAGGTAAACACTCTCCACGGTTTCTTAGGTGACTGAAGCCCTATGCTTTGCATCCTCCTACATGACGCATTTGAAATGTTAATTTGACCAACAGTTGAAAAGGTACTGGATGTTTCAGGGTTGTTTATAGCAGACTGCCTGTACAGGAAAGCAGTTCTTAGTAATAGACTGCGCTGTACTGAATGGACAAAAATATGTGGCGTTTGTCAGGCTGGAGATAAATACATGTGTAGGAAATTACATGGCAGCCTGTATATCTATACACCAGTGAACACCCACTAGTGAATTACAGGACACCCTCTTAACAAATACGCTAAAGCCTGAAAACAGTTATGATTCATAAAACAGGTCACAATGTACATAAATACATTATACAATTATCTAAAATGAAAATGAATCATTTCAGTTTAACACAGCAGAAAGAACTGCAGAAGGTTGAGTAACATAGTAAAGAGCTACAACTGACCGGGCAGATTTTGGTACTAAAACAACAACAACAGCACTAAAACAGTGGCCACTAAAGTGTTGCAAAATGAATGTTTACCCTGGTAGTTGTTAATAAACCATGAGTTCCTCCTGGAGAAGTTGCATAAGTAGGCACTATTGCACACGGATTACAAATAGCTTCAGTTATCTCAAATCAGGATTTACACAACAGCATCCGGTCTCACAGAGCCTCGTGTAACCACAATGGAATTTCTGCCATCATGAGTACAAGATAAACATGATTCACATACAGTTCTGTGCAAAAGTATTGGACCCTGAAAAATAATTCATAAAAGTATTAATTAAAAATAACATTAGAATATAAAACACAAACAATACATTGTGATTGTATCTTTCTTATTGTGTTATCTCCCTCAGAAACTCCCTCAGAGCAAGAGGAAGTAACCTTGGAACTAAGACTCAAAATGGGAACCAATTGTCCTCTAATCGACATCAGATAGCAAGACAAGCACAAAAGCAATAGAAGAAGAATATGATTTTACACTTACATGCAATATTGTGTAGAGAATAACCAATACCTGTTCGGAGTCCTAGGAGTGTAGCAATGAGAAACAAAAATATGTGGGGGAGTTTGAAAGTGTGCAGAATAAAAACACCTGCAGGCAGGACACTAAATACTGCATTACTACTGTAGAATGCAGGCACTATTACATCTAGACACTAGTGGACATATGACAAATGTGCTGCATAATTACTACTGTTTAGAATGCTGTAATAGAAACTGGGCATTATTGGTCACTTTCATGCTAAAACAATTGTTTCTAATGATCATGTTATTAGTTGAATTACAGGAAACCCTCTTAATATCTTCTCTAAAGCCTTAGTGTCATTCTGATTTATAAAACAGGTTGCAATACATTTATGAAAGTCTGATCTCAGTTCCAGTGAAACCAGGGACCACTGTTTATCACAGAGTTTATCACAGTGAAATGTCTTGAACATCAACTGTAGCTACAAGCACATGGTTATGACCTATTAGTAAGAATATAAGAGTTTAGTGTTTGTGAGGCAGAGGAAGAAATGTCTGATTAGTTTATAAAGCAGGAGAAGAAGAGTGTCTTAATTCTATTCTTTCTATAAAGCCTTTTCATTCTAGTAGTGTCAGCTGTAAAACACTAAAGCTGTGAAATTTATGACAATATACCTTATTTAAACCCATTCCAGAGTGAAGATGCACGCACAGGTACAGGGTGAAGACGCATGTACAGCTACAGGGTGAAGATGCATGCACAGTTACAGGGTGAAGATGCATTCACAGTTACAGGGTGAAGACGCATGCACAGTTACCGGGTGAAGACGCATGCACAGTTACAGGGTGAAGACGCATGTACAGCTACAGGGTGAAGATGCATGCACAGTTACCGGGTGAAGATGCATGCACAGTTACAGAATGAAGATGCATGCACAGTTACCGGGTGAAGATTATGGTCAGTGTAGCTGGTTATCAAATTTTAACCAGCTGTTGCTTAACTAAGATTCACTGACATTTATATAATTAGGCTATATAACACGTCCATGAGCTTGTTGATGTTTCAGTACAACTTTAAGCATGAATTTTAAGTAACTTCACACACAGTGAACATGTAAGGAGTGAAACAGATGCTACCAAGCCATAAGAAAACCCTGGGCCTGATACTTTACTATTGATTAATTTGGCCCTGCAAGTGTATTGATAGCATAACAAGCTATATTAGGTTTAGGCCTAATTTACTTGTTTTATTGACAGTTTAATATAATAAATGTCACGCCTGCTGCTACTCTAAAACATGAACAGACATTGTGGGGCCACTATGTGATGTGCCTAAATGAGCCTGAAATTTCCAGAATTTGTCCTGCAGGAAAGTACTGGCAGATGTGCTGCTACTCTGTTGGCCAAATGTCAGGGTCAGATCTTATCTGAACGCACTTGCTGAATGACAATGCTCTGGCCCGTTGTGAAATTTCAGCTAGTTGGCAGCATTCCTGGGATTTGCTCCCCTGGAAACTTTTAAGGTCAGTTGATCTCATTATCTGTAACTGTATAATAGCAGTTTGCTGGTCAAGTTAGCTGCCATCTGCTGGTGAACTAGTCTTAATGATGTGTGAGGAGAAGTCACATATTATTTTAAGACAGACGAAGAAAAAAAGTTTCATTGAAATAAATAACAGACTGAATTGAGCAACACAGTGGTATGCATTCTTCATTTCACACAGACTCATCCTGCCAAGACTCTCGTCTCTTCAAGCTGACTTAAGTTTATGTCTGCGAAGGCCACTCTTGTACTGTGGTTAGTAGTCAAACTAGAAGTGTTTTCAATTCTTATTTAAATCGATGGAGCATATAAACCGTGTACAACCATATTTATATATAGTTATAGTTATAGTTATATATAGTTATAGTTAGCAGAGGTATTACTTTTTGTTGAGGACAAACAGATATTCAGATATCCTTCCACCTGATATGAACGTAAAACATACTAACAAACATTAAAAGAGTAAAAATAGAAGTCCTGACTAATACTTCGCTACTGTTAGTACAAAAACACAATAGTTTTGCCACTAATGTAAGTATACAAAAGTACCGAGAAGTTTCCATACGAGATACGTTGTATGTGAGTTAGTAAATTGTTATAGTCTTTTTACAAGACTGAGCCTGTCTCCCATTACTTTCCTATTTTTCACTCAGTGGCAATGAATCACAAACATAAATTATGAGATTTTTGTGTTTTACACCGTACAGCATAAAAAGCAATTAGAAGAAAACGCAGGGAGGGACTGTGTTGTCTTGAGTTAACTTGACTTAAGGCTGCGAGCTCATCAGGCCCTCACCACAATACTCAAAAACATCTATGAAGTAAGTTACCTTTAAGCTTGACAATTCCAGTAGGTTTACAAAGCCCACTTTGTCATGCAATAAAAGTGACACATAATGCTGTTTAGAAGGTCCTTTATACAGTGAGTCCAAGAAGTATTTGATCCCTTTGCTGAATTGCTTCTGTGCGTTGGCCCCCACTAATCAAAGACAGTAGACATTCCTATACTTTTAATCGCGTAGATGTATTCTTACATGGAGAGACAGAATATGTGTAAAAAGAAAATCCAAGAAACTCATCTAAGGAATACTATATTAATTGATTTGTATTTCATGGAGTGAAAAAAGTTTATTTGTCCCTCTTAGGCCAAACACACTCAATAACTTCCAGTCCGTGCACAAAGCTTTGTTTGACACGGCACAGCCGGGACTGAGACGTCCTGTTTGTAGTTAACCACCAAGTTTTAGCACACACACAGGGTGAATTTTGGGCGCCCACTCTTCTTTGGCAGATTCCTTCTAAACATGAAAATCATGAACTTGTCGCCTTGTGCTGTTCTGCCTTAGCTCCCACATCGATTTTTTCCCCCCACCCGTAGATTTTCAGATCAGGATTGAGGTGTCTGGCGACTAGGCTGTTTGGGCCACTCGCATGACCTTAATGTGATTCTTCCTTGAGCCACTCAATGATCCCTCTGCCTTTGCTGTATGTTTAGGGTCGTTATCAGTTAGACCCCAACCACGGACCCATTTTCAGATCCCTGGCAGAGGGGAGGAGGTTGTCCCTCAGGATTGGCGGTACATGGCTCCATAATCCTTCCCAGTAGATGCGGTGAAGTAGCCCTGTACCCTTGGCAGAGAAGAACAACCACCCCAAATACATTATTCTTCCACACCTCCATAGCTTTGGGCACAGTTGTTCTTGGGGTCATAGGCAGGATTTTACTTTTTGTTGAAGGACAAAAGTATAGATATCCTGACCACATTAAACACCTTCTCCCACTTGGTTTCATGAATGATACGTCGAAAATCCTCTCAACAGCACCTCTTAGCCTTTCAGGGCACTAAAATGAGTAAAAATAGAAGTCCTCCACTACTTTTCTCCTTTAGTACAAAAACAATTAGTTTTTAGGTTTATGTAAGTATACGAAGTACTGAGAGTACGTTAGTATTGTTTTAGTAGTATTGTTTATAGTCTTTTTACAAGACTAGCCTGTTTCCATTATTTCCATTATTTTCCACAGTAATGAATCACAAACATACATTTAGAGAGGCACTGTACACAAAAACAATTAAGAAAACGCACTGTTTCTTGAGTTAACTTGACTTAACTCAATCAGCCCCTCACAATACTCAAAAACATCTATGAAGTAAGTTACCTTTAAGCTTGACAATTCCAGTAGGTTTACAAAGCCCACTTTGTCATGCAACAAAAGTGACACATAATGCTGTTTAGAAGGCTCTATATATATTAATTATTTGAGCTGCAACCAAACAAAAAAAAACTAAACTATAACCAAACATATTTAAACATCCAAAGCCCAGAAGTTAGAAATGGTGGCGATGCAGTTCTGTTTTCCTTCCTGTCTTAAAAATAAATAAATAAATAAATAAATAAAAACATGCTGTAAAAGTTCAGTTTGGAGTTTGAATGTGTTTTAGGCATGGGAATGAGAATTTAAAAAATCTTCACACTCAGTCAAAGGGGGCTGGGTAACTAGGGGCTAGATGTCCAGGGAAGCTTGGGAAACCTTTCAAGGGAGAGTCTGGCTCTTGAATACTGGCTGACGAAATCTAGACGGGACAGTTGATGCTGATTCTGTCTGACTGACTGATGAGCCTGCTGCTGCCTGGCTCTAGTTGGCTGACATCTTTAGGTAATCATGATTACCGAATTTTTTTAATAGTTGATGAGATATTGAGGCCCTTCTGTTTCATTCTGCAGTCCTCTACTACATGAAAGATAGAACTACAGTGTAAGCAATGCAATATTATTATTAATATTATTATTAGATATGTTGGATATATTATTAATACATTGTCCAATATTTTTATATTTGAGAACAAAAAGTTATCAATAATTTAGTTGCTTCAATAATTAATGTATATTTCAAAGTATTCTGAAACATTAGAAATGTATTCCTGATGCTTTCAGTCTCATTTTAACCATACACACTTCTTTTCATCATCCTGGCCACATTTAATATTTCTTATGTTTTTATTTTAGCTCCTACTTTCATAACAATCATCTGAAAGTTGCACAGGGCTGGCATATTAGAATGGCTAGAATTCCTGAATGGTTGGAATATCTTTATTTGCAATTGAATTGATTTCATATCTTTTGAAAATAGACTGTAAGCATTCCAATTGTAGAGGAATTGTATGAATAGCAATATGCCAAACTTGTCAAAGGTTTATTATTCAAATTTAGCTTATCTGTGCTGCTTCTATACAAACTAATACATGAAACAGATCCCAAAAATCTACCTAAACCAGCTAATGTTATTTACGATAAAAAGTCTTGGCCTAGTCAGCTGGCAAACTAGACAAAAAACCAGGTTTATATTAGCTAACATATCCCATACACGCCTCAGACAAGGTGGCACAGAATGTAGTTACCTACAGAGCCATGTTTGCCATGAGTGTACAGATTCCTTTAAAGGTTAAAGGCAATTGTAATAAAATGTACAGTTTCTTTGCCAGTTAAAAGGCTTTAATTAGTTTTACACTCATGTCTCAATTACAGAAAGAACCATCCATTTAAAGGATAGTGTGTCTATAGGAAACCTAAATGTGGCTTCTCTATGGAATCATGCGGTGAACCCTTTTGGAGGTCTCATTAAACAGCCTGTACACAGCCTAATGAAACATTAAACATGTTTAAACTCAGCAGGATCACCAACAATCACCGTATTAATCCTTGTCAGAAAGGACAGGAGAACTTCACACTGCTATTATGAACTACTTCTAGCTTGAATCCTAATGATGGGCATATGACAAAATGCTTACCATGCTGTGCTGATCGCCTGTGAAACATGCTCCTCATTTACATACACTTGAGAAAGATCAACTTTTCATCACTCTCTTTGTTTGTGTTCCTTCTCTGTAGAAATCAACAGGAGACAGATAAAAACAAACCTCCCTCTCTGCAATGTAAATGCATGAGCGACAAATGCGTGAGTGACAGCTCGCACAAGTTAACCATTCATACATAGGGCACTGCACTGTGAAAGAATGCCTGTACTATAAATTCTCAGGGATTGTAACCACTGACGTTTCTACAGACAATACACATGGTTTTGTTCCATTTTGCAAATATAAAATGTGTCTGAGCATTAAATGATAAACCAGGTCATTGCTTAATCAAGACCTTGAATTATATAATACACAAAGTGAAGATAAAATAATAGAAAAAATAAAATAAACAAATATCGCAGTAGCAATAAGGAAGAGCAGCAGGTGTAGAGTGTGTTCCTTTACTGTGTGCTCTGTGGGAATATATATGTGGGTATATATATATATATATATATATATATATATATATATAAATGACACTGAAACATGCACTAAATAATCAAAACTAAATATATAATAATGTGACTGTGGGCATTATTATGGATAGGGTTGCCACCTTTCAAAATGAAAGTAAGGGACGCCTACCAAATAATGAAACCATAAATCCTTTGGCCAGCATTGAGAAAAAAACTTCAAGGAAGCAAACCTTTTAAGAAGGCTTTTAACTACTTTTAGTGCTTTTTAGTACTTACATGTAAACTGTTCTGTGAAGTTTGCAACAATTAACTTTTAAATTATAAAATAAATAAATTGAGAAGTTAATGTAACTTTTTAAGTGCATACCAATAGGGCCTCTGGGTACATTTTTAGGAAAAAAAGAGAACAAAAATTTATGTACTTTTTAAAACTTATGGTACTTATGGAACCAAAGACATGTTTAGGAAATTAGTCCTCTACTAGGTGGATCTGAGGAGGAGAAACTGTCCCTCAGGAGAAAACATTTATGAACTTCACAAAACTGTTCTCTTCCAGTGGCTATTGAAGAACCAAATATACACAAAACAGCTTTGACTGAACTGCATATGGTTTACCCACAAAATTATTATTATGGTGCTAAGCCTGTAAATAGAATTACCCTCTTGGGTGCTACATAGAACCGGTTTGACCTTTTCTGCCCATGTGAGTTATACAGGTGTATATTCTTAGTGTCCGGACTACCAAAGTGTATTACTCACTGTGAGCATTAGGGGGCACCTCCGTCTCAGGAGGCAGCCTCTTTGACTGTCTGAGGATGTGATGCAATACTGGTAATTTTACACGTTTAAACCTCATCATTGCTGACAAATAAAGAAACACAAGGCACACATTGAGCACCATATGAAAAGAGGGATTTGGACTGAGGCTGGACATGAGCAGCAAACATAAACCTGCTTAGAGCAGTGAGATGCATCTGCCTGTTGTAGAGAAGGAGAAGGGTTTGCCAGCATTAATCCAGAATAAACGTCATACCCAACATAAAGAGAGAGAGAGTGTGGGATATGATGTCATCTTACAGTATCTCTCAAAACACTATGGCTCACCTGTTGCTTGAGATGTTTGACTTCTTTCCTTTTTTGAAGTGATTAAATCCAGAGTGGTCTCTGTCCTTTGAACGAGCCAGGTCGCAATATAGACTAAGGGCTCGCCCCAGAATTATTATTATTATTAGAAGCACTTTTTTATGGTTGAACGTTTTTGGTATAATGTTTTTGAAATCTAAAACTGGGAGAACGCTGCCTGTACTGTAATGTCTGGAGTTGATTGTTGACTCTTTTTTGACTACTGTGGTAATTCGGGGTACAGAGCTAGTCATCTATAGGGGTAAACAAAAAACACAGACACAAAACACAGAGTTTGAAAGTCTGATTTTCTACAATTCAGAGTTAGATCGACGATTAGATCAATGGAGAAAAGACTGATCATAGTCTGAGTGGAAGAACACAGAGTTTTTAGCTTCTGTTTAAAGCAAAGCACTTCTCCAGAATGGACAGTAGCTCAGCATTACTGTTTGTCCATTTTGCTGGAAGCAAAGAATCAGGTCTGAGAACACTTAAAGACTTTCAGCTGTTACGGTCCTGAGGGTATGGAGTGTGTGTTCTTTTTTTCTCTCGCTGTTCCCGTTTTATTAGGATGGGTGCTTGTAGGACTGTGACTGGGTGCAGCAGGGGGCGCTCCGACTATTAAAGGAGCAGGGGTGAGTGCAGATGAGGGCTGTTTTACCAGACCAGACCTCTGAACCACCAAACCACCTGTTTGTCAGCTAATGTACTAGTACCTGTGTGTTATTTCTGTAAAGACGTTGTAAAACACTCCTCTCTTGTAAGTAAGGGGCCGAGTGCCGTGTTTGGTTTGGTTTATATCTTTTTCTGTTTTGTGGTAGGCAGGTAGGGTTGGTTAGACCGAGATTAGCAGCTTTTTGTTTCTAGTTTAATTTGGGTTTTAGCTTCACTCAGTACCCCGACAGGACATGACAATACTACATGACACTGTTATGCTGATAGACACGTCTCAACACAGCACATCATTGCTGTTCAAAAACAAATGATCTTATTTATTTATTTTACTTTAATAAAAAACAGTGAAGAATCAGCTGCCCCTTACACTGTGTTAGAATACGCCGTAAACAGACCAATAGAAAGGATCCAAATTAGGTTAAAATAATAAAATCTCTTTAAATTCTGGTCCCAAAATATCTGGACAGTCACATTGGTTATGAGAATTCTGTGCAGCGGGGTTTAAGTAAAGTGTTAATGTTCATTTGTAAGCATTCTGATGTTATACAGTGTTGTTATAGGCAAACCACTTGCTAATGAGAAGTCATAAGGACATGAAAACAAGCATATAAAAATGTCTGAGAGTATAATCTGTCTACATTCTGATGTGCTATGCAGTATTATAAAGAAGAATGTTTTTTTTGTTATAGACGTTTTTGATGTTGTTCTCACTCAGGCTTTCTGTCAGCTGTGACTATTGCATTCACCCACTTTTCTACAGTTGTCTTACCATGAACTTTTGGCTCCTGTTTCTTATCAGTGTTCGTCTTGACTAGAACGGGGCTGCTTTAGGGACGGGGAGACTAGCCTGATAATGCTGCCTAAAACAAAATAACACCTGTTTTTCTGTAATAGAGAACAAGACAGCTGTGCACCCGTTCTGATACTTCGGCCGCATGAAGCAGTGTAGTGGTAGAATCACCACTCAGTGCTGGCTAACAGAGCCTGAAAACAGGCAGGTCACTTTGGGCCATACACTGTCTGTACATGGTAGATAGCACAGACCACTCCAACTGTCCTGCACTGCAACACATTGTAGCGCATATTTAGCACTGCTGCAACCTATTTACCATATCAACATCTCTATTACTGCAGCCACAATGCCTCCCGTGAGCATGTGTGCATGTCTGCTCTGCATGGCCATGCCCCCCATGTGTACTTTGTAGCCCCCTATTACCCTGTTCTTCAATGGTCAGGGCCCCTGCAGGACCACCACAGAGCAGGTGTTATGTGGGTAATGGATCATTCTTAGCACTGCAGTGACACTGACACTCACATACTACCTGCTCTGTGGTGGCCTTGTTGGGGCTCCTAGCCATTGAAGAACAGGGTAACAGAGCTAACAAGGTATGTGATTGTAGAACTACAAAGTGCATCTATGTGGTAAGTGGAGCTGATAAAATGAGTGCAGCTACAAGAAGGTGGTTGAAATGTTATGGGTGATCAGTATTATACCCCCTACTCCAGACACCCCTGCCTGTCATCATTCAATTGTGTATACTGTCTTTCAGTTACAGCAAAGCACAGAACAAAGGACTGTTTGCTTTTTAAATGCAGTTGCTGAAGTCTAAGGATGTAATCCTGGGGATGTAAGGGGTTATGAAGCAATCACAAACAATCACAACATTCTGAATGCTAGATCGAGCAATACACATTCAGAATGTAACAGATTTTATAACTAACAGAAATTAATTTTCAGATTATGGTAAATTTAGATTATGGTAATCAATATGTCGAGTGATGATTTTAGCATTTCTGGGTGAAATATCCAAAAATTATCCTTCATGTTAGTGACTACAGAGAAGGCCCCCTTAATGCTGCTAGGCCAGCTGTGATGCTTTTTCATGAGCGTCAGTGAAAAGTTTACAGGTTTTTTACCTAATCCTGTAGCAAGTTGGGAGGGTTAAAGTTCAGCTTTTCTGAGTGTGTTGCTCTAAACACAACAAAAGAAGTGCGCTTGAGGGAGTCAAAAATCTTTTCCTGAAGGGCCCTTAAAAAGTTTTAACTTATAAGTGGGATTTTATAGTTTTACATTTTTTATATTTTGTTGCTTGTCAGCTACACCCTTGTTGTCAGTTTGCTTCCTGCAGAATTTATTGTACCTTTGTGCTCTTGAGTGTTCGTAGATTCTGTTCTTACTCAACAACAAACCTCATCATTGGTGAATCTCAGTGAAGACTGCATAAGTGGGGTTTAAGAAGAAATTGCTTCTTAAGAACGGTTGGTAAATGAGGCCCATTCATTTTTACCTAAATGTGTGTGATTTTCATTGAGTCAGTTCTCAGCAGAGACATTGCATATTCTCATTTTCATTTTCAGAGAAATGGAGAGGTGCTTTCGACTCCTCCCTCTGCGTACATACTTGTGTTCAACAGCTTGTGTGTCCTGTATGACAAGAGGATTTACCTCCTTAAGAAATCAGGCAAAAGCCACCAGTGATCCACAGCTGATCTTCACAAACACCCAAGTGTTTGGAATGCTGCACTACACTTCCATCATGTGCACTCAGAAAAAGCTGCTGGTTGAAGGAGAATTACACAGATTCCATATTTTTGCATAATTCAACTATTAAGATGTAAACAAAGTCATTTGGAGTGGTTCAGTGTGGGAGTTAGAATTGTCCACAGTGGTGTGACAGTAACCAGATGTTTGCATGAAAAATTAAAGGTCATATTCACATGCTAGTGATTTTTGACCTTGGTCCTTACACAAACAGATTTTATGGATTTTTGAAATTGTTCAGTAATGTTACAGACAATACACGGTGAAACTCCTACATTTCTTACAATCACGCATTAAGAAATACTGCCCTTAAACTACTGGACTATTCGCTTGTGAGTGACTGAGCTTTATATGGATGTTCCTTTTAGAGGCTCCACAACAGGTGTTTTCGCAAATACCATATTCGAAATTAGCGTATATTTACAAAAATCTTTTGATTAGGTTAAAAATCATATGGTAAAATATTAAATATATTTTCTTTTTTTTGCTGTTTTAATTCAAATGAGTTAAAATGCTATATAAGGCAGTTTACCAATTATGCTGCATGTTTGCGTTTTTTACCTACTCTCTCAACTTCTTTGGAATTGAGTACATAGAAACATCCAATAGATCATATTAGAACCATCGAAATAAAAAAAAGAGTTCATTTACTTTAATAAGCTCAGGATATGTTATTATGCAGAGAGTGACACTTCACAGATGTTCACCAGATTTAGTCATTTATTGTGTGCAGAATTTATACAGTAGGAAAGGTAACTGATTTAAAATTACAGGCATCAAAACTCAAAAGATCAAGCAGATTTTAATAACACCCTCGAAAGTCAAAGTAAAAACAGATCTACTAAAGACCTAGTTTAGTTATAGACTGGATAAGGACTTTTAATTATTTCAATGTAACAGTAAATGACCTCAGTGCAGAAAAAAGTGCAGTAAATGTGCAATATTAAAGGCTATTTAGTTGTGCATTTTTAGTTTTGTTTAGTTTTGTTTGTTTTTTTGTTTTGTTTTGTTTTGTTTTTGTTTTTATTTTTATTAGGGATTTCTAAAAGCAACACTATGAAAATGCTGACTTTACCCATGAAACCCATTTAAACTGAGGGTCATACTCACGCCAGCATTTCTCACAACAGCAGATACGTGAGCAGACTGCTGGAGTGCTAAGAGTACTCAATAATGTACTCGGGGTAGATCTGGTACTTCTCGAAGATGACAAAGATGGCAGGGTTGGCTTCATTGTCCACACAACTATCATAAAAGCCCCGCATTCTTTTTTTTTCTGGGGGTCGGAGGTAGATGCTGCTCCCTTTGGTGAATTCCCCCACCAGCACAAGCGCAACAAACATCATCTTAGAGCCGCCCCTGGATTTCGCATAACTGTCTGAATACTTGGCATCTCTGGCAAAGTAACTTCCTGAGGAGAGGAGTAAAAAACAGATGGTGTCATGGAGGATACAGTGTAAAACGCGAGAGCTGAGTTCACTGTTATATTCAATGATCACAGCCCTCTTACCTTTCCCATAAAGAGTTCCATGGACTCCACAAATCCTCCAGTCAAAGTTCTGCTCACAGATGGCCTCTATTAGAGACTGATCTGTGCCGTGGAACAGATAACGCTCATCCACATCCTTCCCTCCATTCCTCTCCTTCATCTGCTCTTTCTGCCTGAAAATAGAAAAAGATATGATTACATATGCAAAAAAACACTGTGGGCCAAATTTCTAAAATGCAGTTGCAGATTTACTGTGATGTTGAGAGCAAGTAGTATGGTGGTAACATGTTGTACGTGTTGTGGCGGTAACATGCTAATTACAGGTGTAAATGTATTTTATTGCAAATATATTTTATACACATTTTTTTAATTTACAGCAGATTTTACAAAGGAATTAAATTGACTTATGTAAAAAGTCCTTATAGTAGTGAAAATTCAGGGAACACACATTTTTTTTCTAGTAATATTTAATTTTCATATGTAAAGGTCAATGTAAAGCTAGTAATCAAATTCCTGAAATCAAGAATTAAGTACTGTATTAGATACAATTTATTTTTTCAAGTACTCACATTTCCTGATTAAGAAACCTTATATCTTAGTGTAAAGTTAAAAGCAGCTTTAACAAACTATTTACATTTATCTGTCTACACTTTTTCCCTTAAAATCTGTAGATCTGCTCCTGAGAATTTTAGTTTCCGTTATTTTTGTTTCTTCTGGCAGCCTACAGGAGCTTTACTTGGCGTGTATGACCTCATTTACATGTTCATTCTGTTCTGATTAACTCAATGGTGAAAATACCAAGTTAAAAAGAGTTAAACCGAGTTAAAAAGACCCCGGAAAGCTAAACACCACCCAAAGGCTTATGGTCAGCTTCTTATGTTAGAAAACTGTTTCATGTTTAAAGGCTTCAGAAATGGACTTACCACTGAAAGACCCTCCACAGAGCAGGATTCTGCACTCTCCTGATGTTGCGAATGGTGCTTGTGGGCATTGTCCGCTTAAACAGTAAGTTTACTGTTTTGTAATCAGCTGCAGAGCGTGACAGTGGAACAATCTGGCGGGATATAACATTTGAATAACTGTTGTTTGCATTGTTTCTCATGTAGTTGCTGGCTGCGCTTTATGATCTAATGAGCCTCTGAGTTTAAAGGGGTATTGGTTTACTTAAATGTTATCACTGAGAGAGTCAGCTGGCCAATCCAATGTCTGCATAAAAAATATGAACACTAGAAACTCCAAAAAAAACCTTAATTTTTCATTACTTCATATGAGTTTTGTGTGTACCT
Organism: Prochilodus magdalenae; assembly: GCA_024036415.1. Lineage (NCBI taxonomy): Eukaryota > Metazoa > Chordata > Actinopteri > Characiformes > Prochilodontidae > Prochilodus > Prochilodus magdalenae. Next base: position 26,421 of record JAMWET010000583.1, read on the forward strand.
TGTAGGTGAAGTCAGACAGTGCCCCTTTATCCCAGTGAGCAGGGACTTCCACAGAGGAGGAGCTGGAGCTTTCCTGAGTGTCACTAAAACAGTACTCCTCAATATTAGCTTCATGTAGATATTGCAACAAGATATTACAATGTAACAAACACAGTCAATAATAAAAACCATAATTAAAGGGGCATGTCACTGATATGCACTCTCTAAAAGTCAGGAATTAAATAATGAACTATGATTTACACAGATCTAAGATCTATTAGCAGAAATGGAGTATAATAAAGCTTCTTATTAAGCACAAGAAAAAGCAGGAGAGGCATCCATATGTTCTACTACACATAAGTTGGTTGCAATCTGCAACATGATTACTGAATCTTATACACGGCACATTTAATGAACTGACCTTGTTTAGGTTATCATCAGTCTTAAATCCTGGGTTATTACACAAGCAGCAGAACTAATCTGAGTAGATATAGTAAGTCTCATGTTACGACACTACCTTTTCAGTTTGCCCTTAATGTCCTGAAGAGAAACAAACTGGGGCCTCCTTCGAACGTCTCTTTTCGTCTTGTACTTTATGTTTTGCTGATACATATCTGGAAATAAAGAAATGTATATAAATAAACCACCTAAGAACACAAACTGTTCAACAATATTAGGCCTTCACAGGTTTCGAGAAATAACTATAGTTATTATAGTTATAAGGTATACCTTTCAGACAGAGCACATAGTCCTGCTTCCCCACACTGAATGGAATTTCATTTTCAATTTCAGCAAGATACAAATTCTCCAAGGTTTTTGAGGTGACTGAGGAAAGAGACTTAGCGTTCTCCTATATAAAACAATATTTCAAACACATTAGAAATATTTCATCACCTGATGTAACTTAAGGTATTAAATGCCACATGGTTGCGGTGTCCATAGGCTTGAAATACAACATGCAGGTCAGTGAACACTAGAGATTACGCCTGTGATTCCAGTTCTTTCTTTTTAGAAAGAACGTGATAAGGCTGCACTTAGACAATAGACAATGTTAAGCAAAACATGTTATCTAAACTGGCTGCCCCTGGCATTCAGCAGCATGCTAAAGTTTAAACCAGTTTACAGTCAAGCAGGGTGCAGTCTGAACTGGTTAAGAAAGGTCTAGGGAATGGATTTATGGCAATAACCTGGGCGACTGTAAACAGCTAGTGCATGCTAGCAACATTAGCTTTATATCTCCAGCACTAAAGTAATTGGAACCACATATGTCTGGGCTGATCAGCAACACTGGGCGTAAGTTGATTTTTTTTTTTTTTACCAAATCACTCCTGTAAATTGTATCTGTGTGTCAAACTACACTGTCAAAAGACGTTAATGGTTAGCAATCATACTGACCCCTTGTCCATATTCGGTCCACACTCCTTGGTCATCTTTCCAGTACCAGAGCCACAAAGTGGTCAGAATGAAATGAGGAGGTTTAGTAACAGACGATGCTGTAGAAAGTCGACGAACTGGTGACCCGCCGCATGTCATTGAGATGAAATTCACTGACATAGGCACAGGGCTGTGGTGAGGAACACAGTGCCATCATTTTAAGTTACCTTTGTAGTGTAACTGTTTCATTAAGCTGAGACATACTGACAAAACCCAGCATATGTCCATAACTTACCATGTAACATGCTTTAACATACATAACAGACATTTTCAACTGAACAGACACTAAAGGCATACTAAAAGTCCATTTATAAGCAGTTAGAGGAAATACCTTATGTCATTAGCTGGATTACAGTAGGCTCTCTCAATGTGCTCCTCATTGGGCAACTGTATCCAAGTCACTCCATCCTTGTTTAGTATCTCCCACTTAAAAGGCAGGTTGTGGTGAACACGGACACATTTTTCTTATTGATGGAAACAGAAAACAAGGAGGAGATATGTCTCAGGCTTATTCTCACAGCTGCGTTTCTAGACTGGATTAATTAGAACCTGAAATTTCTGTGTATGCAGTTAATTGTCTGGATTATGTTAAATTGTGGTACCTTTGAAGCTACATCCCTTTCGAACGAAGAACAGGCAGATTTCATTGCTGTCTGCTTCACTCACTGAGCTGCTTGAGCGTTGCCTGATACACTGTTTGTCTACTAGAGAAGAGAAGAGAAGAGGGTAAAAAAGAGATGAGAGAAGAGGAGAAGAGCAGAGAAAGGTAGAATAGAGAAGAGGAGAAAAAAGGAGAAGAGATCAACACTGTTCGAATGCTGTAATTCTCTTGACTCTCTGTCTGTGAGTGACCTTGTACTCTGCTCATTTTATCGTGATCCACTCCTCTCATAATAGCTTGGTAAAAGATAAATCATGGTCACATGGTGTGAATGCCAGAAACAACATACAGTGCTGCTTGAAAGTTTAATGCTGGATCACCTTGTGAAATAAATGTTAAAAGTTTCTGATTATTTGTATTATTTGCTTTACTGGCTTCACATTTCTGTAGAAACTCATAAAATGATAAAAGTTTTACACATTTTCAAGCAACACTGCAGTACATGGATTGGGCTATCTGATCATACACACAAAGAGTCAATGTGGTTGCAGGTTTTTATTCCAAACATTAGCACACCTGATTTATTTAGGTCCTCTTGTGTTTATTTAGCCAGTTGTGTTTATGTGTTCTCTTGCTTGCTAGGAATGAAAACTTGAACAACTGCACAGTGCTGCAAAGAAAGAGCTACCACTGGTAACATGTTTTTAAAGTAAAGGTCATCTCCCATACCTTTCTCTACTCCTGTGGAGGCAGGTTTCTCGTTCTGGCCATTGATTAAAAGCTTGTTTTTGTATATTTTGTGAAGGTTGCGAATGTTTTCTGGGCTGAGTCCTCTGCCGTTCAGGTTCTTCAGGGCAGTAGCATCGAACGAATGAGCCCGTTTGCAAGTAGGTCCAAATTTGCAGTTGTCCTGCAGGAAGTGCAGGCAGAGGTGCAGGTTGGTGCAGGATGTCCGATACTTACAACTTCCATGTTCTCCGTTCCCTTTATTATAATGGGAGCACACCTATAAACAACAAGGATAAGAGATGCTAATACAGACTCACAGAAAGGGTGAACACTTTAACATACAGTGGTGCATTACAGTCTCTGTGCCAATAATGACTCAAGCTGAATAAGCTAATCTCACCTCTGGAAGAAGCGAAGGGTCATTCTGCAGCAAAAGTTGAAACAATTGTGCTTCTTCGAGATAATTAAGATTGTTTTTTTGCAGGACCACGGAATTGTGTGGCGACTTCAAGTCATGGGAGTTTTTGCACTTAGCCCTGGAATTGGCACAGCAGAACTTGTATTTAGAGTTGCACCTGCCATCAATGCTAAAAGACACACATCCATATCCTCCAACTGTCATGATTACAAATGATCAGTTATTAAAATAAGAACATTGAATGGTGCAGTGTACAAATTTAATTAATTCAATGAATGTATATTAAAGATAAATATAAAAATTAAACACAACATAGAATGTAATTAGGTATGTGTGTATTTATCTACACAAACATTTATTTCAGTGGCTCAAGCAGAAAAATGATTTAAGTCTCAAATAAAATCATATACAAACCCCATTCCAAAAGAGTGGGGACAATAATTGATATATAAATGACAGATAAACACAAAACACAGAGCTGAAAATTCACACTGACATGCATTTGTGTGGAAACACTAGAATGACACAATGATTTATGTTTTAATTTCATTTTTATGTTTCAACATCATTTACAATACATGCTTGATCTGAAGCTGATGCTGTTCCAAAACATCGGACAATTTAGGCCTAGGAATGTTATCAAATGTTCAGAAATCATTTTAAAAAGGTGATGTCCTGCTTGTGCACAAAAGTATCATCCAGGAAAGCACTAGTTCTTATAAGCAAAGATAGTCAGGTCTACCACTTCAATCAGCAAAGGGTGCAACTGTTCAATAACAGAGAAGTTTGTTGTATTTCAACAAACATTTAGTTATTCCATTCGGTTACACCCGGTTCCTTTTTAAAATTCCAAGGACTGCATACAAACACATTTTCATTCATACGTATTTCAATATACATGGCCGCTACAGAGATGCAGCTATCTGTCACTATCATTTAGGAAGGAAAAGTTAAAATAGCAGAGCTCATGCTGCATTTTGATGCTTGCCAGAAGGTTGTATATACCAGATATACAGGGTAGATAAGGTTGTATATACCGCTTAACTAGTAAACATGACTTCACTCCAATCAGGGGCTCGTATGTAGATATGCCCACCACACCTCAAAATACAGACCTACTACTTATTTACTGCATGTGCAAATGCTCAAAGAATCTTGAGTTTACTAGCTACACATATGACTCTGTCAGCCATTCGAACACAGTTTAAAAGTGGGACAACTGGGTTGTTGTTTTTTTATTTCCCAGATTTAGATGCCACTCAAACTTAGCATCTGTACTGTTAGCAAAGCTGACATGAACAGCTGGACAAGCATTTTTCAAAATAATTACCTGACACTATATTATTGAAGGAAAAATGAGAAACAAAGTACTAAAAATAAAAGTGGTCTAAAAATAAAAACAGAAATCAGTGTAGCTGAAGGAATTTGTGAACATTTGGAAGAAATCTGGAATAATATATTAAATACTGGCTGTCATTGTTTATAATACTGTAATAGTTGTGACAATAAAAATTAACTGCACATCTGAAAGCTGGAATAAGATATTCATTATATCTAAACATTTGCCTTTTTTCTTACCATATTAGAAATATAATATTGATAAGAAATGGATTTGACAAGCAGAATCAGAATTGGAATTGATCAAATTCCAGCCCATACCCTTTCTAAGGTGCCTGATATTGTTTGTGTGCGTAAAGGGCAAGACCAAAAACCACAACTGAATGCATGTGACCTTTGACTTGCATTTGACCAGCATGCTTTAGTGTTGGATATCACCACAAGGGCTCTGGAACATTTGTAGAAAACAATGCAATAAACACCGTTACTGCATCCACTAAATAAAGTTATGTCTGTTGGATATCAGTGTTGTTGTATAAGTGTACATGCATACAAGTGTGTACAAGTATGACATGTGTGGAACAGCTGCATTACCAGAACAGAACTCAAATTTTATGCATTTATGAAGGGGTGGAGTCCCTGGAAGAATGCTGCCCTCAGAGTTCTACAGACCCTGTGGCCAGATACATGTCTTTGGACAAGATAGAGCTGTGAGTCAACTGCGATCGCCTTGAAATAAACTACTACAACATCTCCACCCTTTAGTCTCCGGACTCTACCCTTTTCTGCAAGAAAGAATTAAAACAACATGACTATGCCATGCACAGTGGAAGCCATATATTAACAACATCCAGAAACTCTGCTGACTTGTCTGGGGTCATTTAAAATGGACTGATGCCCAGGAGAAAAGTCTTTGACAGTTTATGGGAATAATGGGCGCTGTATTTCCAGGCCAAAGAAGTAAAGGGGCATTCAAAAGTCTTATGAGTTTGTCACGGTATGGAGGTGTATTTGTGCCCAAGGCATGGGGGACCCTGCACATTAATGAAATCAACATAACGCTGAAAGATACACACACACACAAAACTAAATCAGACTGAAGGACAGCTCCATCCACCAGGCTGTCAGGATGCTGAACTCCTGCTCTACCCGCCCTCACCCTTCTGCCCCTTGCACACACATACACAAGCACAGCACCCTGACCCCCCCTACATCCTAATTCTACTAGTGCACACGTCACTTTATCGTCTTTGTTGTCTCCAGTGTCTCATTATGTTTATCTCAGGGCCCTTTTATTTTATTGTATGTCATGCGTTCGTCTATTTTAAGTTTACTGTTTAATATATTCAATATACTCTTGTTCTTGTTTAGTTAGTAATCTATCTATCATTAAATGTTTATGTGCTACAACTTGGGTCAGAGAGCAACGCAATTTAAATGTCTTGTACATATTAAAGTACTGACAATAAAAATGACTTGACTTGTCATGCCAAAGGTAATGGGACACAGGACTAGTATTGTGTCAAAACCCCTTTAGCTTGGTGAAAAATAGCAACTCGATGGGGCATTAATTCCACTAGTGGACGAAAGACGTCGGCAGGGTTGTTGAGCCATGCCATCTAAACAGCAGTCACCAATCAATGACATGTTTAGGTGGACCAGTTGACCCAACCCCTGCCATCAGAACACCTCAGAGGAGTATGGAATCACCACGAACCGTTGGAAATGGAATGTCCCATCTGTCTGGCACCCACCATTATGCCTCTTTCAGACTCAGATAATTCACATCGTCTTGCAATAAGCACACAGGCCAATGTTAAGGGGAGGTAAACATGCTTCATAATTCATTTACTTACTGCTATCCCATGACTTTGGGCATATGCATTTCAGAGCAACATACAACCTTCTAGATGCATTTTATTTTTCATGGGAAATCCATGCTTCTTGTTACAAGGCTGCTCAATCAGAGGGTGTTAGACTGACCTGTCTGTCTCCTATTATAAACATATGGCACATTATAAAGCAAAAAATGTGACAACAATAGCCCTGTATGGCTGCACACAGTTTAAGATTTGTACAACTGACAAATACCAAGAAAAATCTGAGTGATGCTGACACGTTTAACAACTCTTCTTCTGAAAATGCTCTTTTCCAGTTTAGCTATGTGCTCCTCCACAAATGAATTGAGAAGTCACACATCTCTACTTCTGTCTTCGGTTTGAGAAATAATTAAAAATCACTTCCTAGAATCTTTTTGGGAGATTGAGGCAGATCAGTGCTGCATCACTACATAGTTAGGTATATCAAATACAGAAACTCACAGTTTCATGGGAGAAGCAGACTAAACAACAACCTTTCCCTGAATTAACATCTGACCATCTGTGTTGTTTGTTTTATGTTTCATTTTATTTTATTTTATTTTTTTAAGAACCTCCCAGAATTTTGATTGAGACATTCGGGAGGTCCAAATTTTTTAAAAAGGGGTTCCCAGACCCCCCATGACAGATTTGTAGAGTAAAGGTTACAATTCAAGGTTTTAATTCTATTCTATTCAAATCACGATACAAATGACATTATTTATCTTCATTAAACACAGAATAGCAGTTTAGAGTCTTATAAATAGACTTTTATTTTGTAGTCAGGCTTGGAACGTACAAAGCAGGCCTGAACCAGCACATAACAGGTGCCATCTAGAGTCGATAGTCGATGAAAGTAAGTCAGGCAAACATTGCTGTCTTACAGCTGAGCCTGTGAACCGCTGGAAAAGAACCGATTCAAAAGAATGATTCGTTCTTTGACTCAGACCTGGATAAATTCCACACAGTGAACTTTTACCACAGACCAATTACAGGTGGCCGTGGTCAACATGTCATTACATGCAAATGTAGTTGTCCAAATACTTTCAGAGTACTTTTGCTGTTCATAATTAGAAAAGAGAACATAACCGTTAACAGATTTAACTATCCTTTCTGTTGTTGTCTTACCATTACTGCCGTCCTACAAGCACAACAGACTGGAGAACAAAAACAAGAGTTCCCACTGACCCCCTTCGCTCTGCTACACTCTGCTAATGTAGTAGCCAATAACTAAAAGGACTCTTACCCGAACCTGCACCTGCCGCACACCAGATACCTGCAGAGGTGCAGCTGCCCGCAGTTGTCCGTCTCGTCCTGTTTGGAGCAGATGCGCAGCTCTGTTTTGGCCAGCAGCAGCTCTCCTGATCCTGAACTCTGCTCCACCATCACGAAACTGCTGCGGTCAGACATCAGACGCTTCAGCAGCGCAGCGTCCACCGTGAAGCTCTTCTTCAGCACACTGTCCACCTGTCCCACCTCCAGACAGCCCAGGTTATCACACAGCAGCTTCATTATGTGGTTGGACACGAGCTGTGCCATGGTTATGTCCGAGCTGTAGTACCACCGTCTGTGTTAACGTCAGTGATGAACTTCCTGAATCTCGATTTCGAGAAACTGAAAGTGGAAATGTCTGTTTGATTCGGACGCAGGGTGGCGCTGTTTTACGTCATGAGCCCATCTTCACAATGAAACATGCAAAAGAGTGTCAGTAGTGCTTTACAGTTTTTCTCAGTCGAGTTAGTACATTTCTCACATCACGCTTGACCTTGGCATCACAACAAGTGCGTTTCTCAAAACTCAAAAACAACGAAATACCTGCAAAAGCATGTACCTCACTCAGAATGCTTTGTTTTTGCCTCAACAGCAAAAGATTAGGTCGATCAAACTGTCAGTGCCATCAGAATGTCTAGTCTGTGTGTCATTGCTGATGAACAAGGCAGTCAAAATACTTAGTCATGTTTTCAGTGCAACAATGTACACTGTAAGTATATTCTGATGGAAACTAGCAAAATACAAACTTACACAGAACACAATGTTACACAGGACTGTATGTGGGAGACTGACAGCAAGAAATTGGACTGGAATCAAGTGTATACAGTAATATTCTTTTACTGTATTGTTTGCACTGCAATTTGCTGACAAAAAAAATTCAGACAGAAATTCAGGAAAGACATAGCAGCACACACTGTGATGTTTCCTCCCCGTTAGGCTAGCACATCAAAGGTAGCCCTATGGCCAATGATGTTTCAACCACAACTTCTGCCTTTTGCCAGGTTAAAGCCAGTCTCATCCAGGTATATAAAAGTGTGGCGTGCTTCTCTTAATTCCAGCTCCAGGATGCGCTGCAGCACATAAGGAGCAATGAAGGACATATGATGTTCTTTTCAGACAAGAATAATTTCAGCCATAGCAAATATGTCAGTATGCATAAGGGCTTTACCTTTACATACAGGTACCATAGCTCTTTCACCCTGTCACCATTTCTTTGAAATGGAACTTTGTACAGCTATTTCAGAACTCGTTCAATGGTGGAGACGCTTACAGATTGAATATTCTGAACATTGTTGTCCTGTATAATGTCTTGCTGGATCTTCCTCAGCCTTATCAGCAGCAAGATCATGTTGTAGGTCTTTGGTGCTGGTCTGTGGGTTGACTCTGACTGTTCTCAACATCCTTCGCTTCTGTTTATTCGAGATTTTTCTTGGTCTGCCACTTCGAGCCTTGACTTGAACTGTGCCTGTGGTCTTCCATTTTCTCACAATGTTTCTCACAGTGGAGACTGAAAGCTGAAATCTCTGAGATAGCTTTCTGTATCCTCCCCCTAAACCATGACGGTGAACAGTCTTTGTTTTCAGGTCATTTGAAAGTTGTTTTGAGACTCACATGCTGCGACTCTTCAGAGAAGATGCAAAGAGGACAAAAACTTACAATTGCCCCCCTTAAATACCCTTTCTCATAATTGGAGTCACCTGTGTATGGAGGTCAAGGGTCACTGAACTTACCAAACCAAATTTGAGTTCCAATAATTAGTTCTAAAGGTTTTGAAATCAATAAAATGACAACAGTGCCCAAAGTTATGCACCTGCCTACTTTTGTTTAACCAATTATTGCACACTTTCTGTAAATCATATAAACTTCATTTCACTTCTCAAATATCACTGTGTTTGTCCCCTATATGATATATTTAACGCAATTTTTTAATTGCAAACAATCAATGCTTTATAAAGGTAAATCAGGAACATTAACAACGCCGCCCAAACTTTCGCACCCCACTGTAGTTTCAAGAATTAATCTGGTTCCTAGACTGAGGCGACACAAAACCTCTTACACTTTTTGATCCATTTTACCCACTCCTCCAAAATTATACTTTGCCAGTTTCAAAACATGGAAGCATTTAACCTTTGTCCATGGGCAATGGTACTGTCTATGCAGCTGATCTTCTGCTTGTTAAAAACGTTCACAGATAAAAATGATAAAACACCCCTACTAGCAGCCTGGCATATTGTATCTAACAAACTATGAGATACCTATTATTTTAGTTTTCACTGACCTTCTGACCTTCTCTTGCCTGATGTAAAGAAGGGCCAAAGCAAATAATGTTACTGAGATGGAAAAATAGGCAGTGCAATGTGTTTTCCCACCACTGCAATAATGCTAATTTCTGATAACACTGCAATTGGATTTTATTATGCTAGCACCAAGCTAACAATGGTGTACATTCAGTTTCTCTGAAGCAGGTTACATAACTTTTATGTTGGAAATTAGTTTGGATATGTTTGTTCACATAAATGTGCCTATTTCTCAAAGGTTTCTATTCTTTTCTTTGTGTCCATGTCCTGTCACTATTATTGTACAGGCCTGTGTTTGACCTTAAAATGATAAAAAGCAATGTCCCCTTTGTTGTTGTTAATATTATTATTATTATTAATATTATTATTGGCATCGTAGTGCCCACCACCTTTCTATACCAAACTTTTTTCCCCAAGTTACATTTAGACAGTTATTTAATAATATGGTTGTGTTGTTACCTCTAAATCACCAGTTCATCTTGCTGACAGACATTTTGAGTTTCTGATGAATAGTCACAAATATCAAATACTTTAGCTAAACTGCATAGGTGTTTGAACTGTATAAGTCTTGTTACTACAAAAGGACAGACACTTTACATCTGATTCGTGAGATTTATTGTGGTCAATATATATGAGGTAGTAGCAGAGATTAGTTTCATTTGGCATGCAAAATCATAGGGAAACACACTTTCAAGTTCAAACCCAACTGCTTAACTATTAAAGACACTTCACCCTCTAGTTATTGCCAGTACCCTATTTTAAAATCATTATAGCGTAACAGTTATTGATTTTAGTTTACATATTCCAGGAGAAAAAAAATAGTAATCCTCTATTCAAAATATAAAACCAATTTGTTTGTGTGAACCAGCACCAGAATTGAGGTTAGGATGAATCATACACAGACATGGTTCAATTGTACCTTCATCAGCAATTAGCAATGCACAATGTTGGAGCTTAAGAGTATTCAATGATGTACTCAGGGTAGATCTGGTACTTCTCAAAGATGACAAAGATGGAAGGGTCCTCTTCATTGTTCACACAGCTATCGTAATAGACTTGTTTGTCTTTCATCTGTGGGGGTCGGACACAGCTGCTTTTCCCTTTAGTGTATTCCCCCACAAGCACAAGCGCAGCAAACATCATCCTATGGCCGCCCTTAGGTTTAGCATATGTGTCAGAATATTTGGCATCTCTGGCAAAGTAGCTTCCTGCGTAAAAAGAGAAAATGATAGACACTGTATAGACAACTGAGTTGAGTTTACCGTTATCAACATTCAGTATTAAAATATCCCTCCCACCTTTCCCATAAAGAGTCCCATGAGTCCCACAGATCCTCCAGTCGAAGTTCTCTTTAGAGATGGGCTCTATTAAAGACTGATCTGTGCCATGGAACAGGTAACGCTCGCTTACATCTCTCCATCCATTCTTCTCCTTCATCTTCTCCTTCTGCCTGTAGAAATAACTTACATTCTTCTAATGCTTAACAGCCAAATGTATTTAAAACCAGCAGCCTGGTATTTTGGGGCACTTTTGAACATTTGCTGCCATTGCATACTCTATTTTAATGTAAAAAAGTGGCTTTCGCTATTACGTAAAAAGTGTCTGTACTAAGATGAAAGAGGTGGTGGATGATCTTATTATAGAAGTTTCTGTATCTGAGAGAAAATAAGCAAAACAGCTTTTCTCCTAGTCATAAACAAAACCACAAAAAAGGAAAGCACAGGAAAACAATTTCAACTGAATAATTTTGCCCTGATGGATGAGTCTTAAAATATTACTGTTGTGTCGTTGTTAAAGCTTCCTCTGTATTGTAATCAAGCTCTGCACCAGTATCATCAACGTGTAGTTTTTTATCACTTCCCTTAAAGCAGCCCCTGAAAAACGCCCTTCAACCTGGTTGAAATTTTTTCAGCCACTATACCGGTACGCGCTGTACGTTAACATTTTAATTTTAACTGTCAAATAAAATTATGTTACATAATACATCCATCTATTATGCTGTTATGGTGTAGCTCAGCGGATAACACCACTGCTCACCAGGGAGCCACCACCACATGTGGGAGACTGGGGTTCGAATCCTGGTCTGGGTGACTATGCTGTGCTACACCAATAAGAGTCCTTGGGCAAGACTCCTAACACTACATTGGCCCACCTGTAATGTGATTAACCTTGTAAGTCGCTCTGGATAAGAGCGTCAGCTAAATGCCATAAATGTAAATGTTATGCTATAAATACACAATTTAATGACATTTTTTATATCTGAATTGTCCAGAATATGCTGCCATAGTGCTGGTTATATGTCAATAACGAATAAATTAGCCATTGTGTTGAGGTGCTTGCTAAACAAAATCACAGTTGCCTGATGGCATGAAGACAACTAACATGAAGGAGCAGCTGTGTCCCTGCAAATAGTAGCTAAATGGTAGCTACATTATGTAAATCTGTGAGAACTGTGTGGAACCACCCCTAGTTGCAGCTTCCCGATTTAAGTGAAGAACCTACAACAAGCTACTTTTACTTTTTCAGACTGGACAGTAGCTTAGCAACACAGTTTATGTGTTCAGAAAGTCAGATTTTTGTTTGGAGTCATCCTATCTTTGGAGTCAACATTAGCAGTGAAAGGACTTAGAAATGCACTTACCACTGAAAGACCTGCCACAGGGAAGGATTTTGAACTCTCCTGATGCTGTGAACTGATTTTGTAGGCAATGTCTTTTTAAACAGTGACTCTATTTTTTTGTAATCCTCAGCAGACCTGGACACAGGAACAATCTGAGGGGACACTTCTGTTAGATGATAGTTTAATGTAGTGTATTCATTTTGATACAGATGCTATCAGTCAACATTAAGTCTAAAAAAGGTTAAGGTTTCCCAAAATGCATTACCCAACACCAGCAGGTTATAATGGGTGGAGCTAGATGGCTAAACATGTTAGTTTTACATTGCTGCATGAAGTAAGTCTGTACCTTGTAGGACTGCTGGCCTTCTTTATCCCAGTGATCAGGAAGTTCCACAGATGAAGAGCTGGAACTGGCAGCACTGAACAGCAAGCGTTCCTCATTATTAGCTTGATGTGTTTATTGTAACACACTAATCTTCTTAAGTTGTTTATATGTCTTCTTATGCTTTCTTCAGTCTCACAGGCAGCAAAGCTAAGCTGAACAGACGGTATAACAACCCTACCTTTTCAATTTGCTCTTAACATCTTGATATGACACAAAAACGGGCCTCCTTCGAACGTCTCTCTTTATGTTGTACGTCAAGCTGTGCTGATACATTTCTAAAAATTTGAGAAGTTAAGACTCACTCAGAGAATTTCAAACATGCATCTTTCTGAGGCTTAAAAAAAGCATAGGGAAATGACTACCTTTTAGGTTCAGCACATAGTTATTATTTGCCACAGTGAATCGAATCTCCTTCGAAGGTTCTTTAACGTACATATCCTCCAAGGCTTTTGATGTGATTGAGGACACATTCTTCCCATCTGCCTGTAATATTCAAAACAATGAGTTACATTTAATAACCCTGTGAGGTAACTATAAATAGCACCACCATAAGTAACAAAGATAATAAACTCTACTGACGCTACATCCAAATTCAGTCCACTTTTTTTTGTCATTCTTCCAGTACCAGATCCACTCTGTGGTTAGGATGAAGTAAGGAGGTTTGGTAACTGAAGATGCTGTAGAACGTCGACGAACTGGTGACCCGTCACATCTCATTAAGGTGAAGTTCACCTGCTGAGGCTCAGGGCTGTAAGCATTTAAAGTTTGTTCAGTGATCAGCCCATGCTAACTAAGGCATTACTGCAACCACACAGACAAGGCACATTAGGAGTCAATGCATTAAACATATTCCACAGTTATAGAAAATACCTCATGTCATTAGCCGGATTACAGAAGGCTCTCTCAATCTGCTCTTCATTGGGCAACTGTTTCCATGTAACTCCATTCCTGTCTAAAATCTCCCATTTATAAGGCAGGTTATGATGAACACGGACACATTTCTCTAATGGAGAGAAACAGAGAGAGGTGGGTCACAGTATGAAAGCATAAATGGTTTTTTAAATAAATAAGGTTATCTTTTACACAGTGGGGTCTTCACTGTAACTAGAGAAGCTTGTAGCCTTGATAGTTTACAAATCAAGTGAAGTATTTTGTTATTCAGGGCCTGAATGCTATGCTACCTTATTCCAGATGGCAAAGGAGAGAACAATTTGTTTAAAGGGTATGTAGGGTGATCTACAGTACAATGCAGCTGCCCTTTCAGATGCAGTGTGTGGTATAAATGTCCATGATGGAAGAAAGACAGAGGTCTTGCTAATCTTTTCAGCTGTTCTGACTATTTGCTGAAGGGTCTTTCCCAAACCAGGCAGCAGTGCAGCTCCATAGGATGCTCTCTTTAGTGACTCTGTAAAAGGTACTAAGGATGGTTGATGGGAAGCAGCTGCTGGGCTTTCTTGGCTGTGAAGATGGTATTCAGCTTCCAGGTGAGGTTCTCCGCTAGTTGAGCACCAAGTTGCTTGCAATGCTCTCCATAAATGAGTTGTTAACGAGTGGAGAGTGATCACTCTATACTTTGCTGAAGTCAACAACCGTCTCTTTCGTCTTGTCCTCATGCAGATACAGGTTGTTGACTTTGCATCAGTCTGTCAGTCGCTACACCTCCACTCTGTATAATGACTCATCAGCAAACTTTATCATGTGGTTCGAACAGTGAACCATAACACAGTCGGAATTTACCTGAGTAAACAGAAGTTGAGTGAATACATAATCTATGAGAACACCTGCTAGCTGGTCTGTACATTCTCTGAATTCTCGGTCAGAAATGTTGTCTGGTCCAGCAGCCTTCTGTGCTTCACTCTGCACAGAGTTTTTCTTTGGTCAAATCGTACATTTAAGTCATTCAATGTGTCTGGGCAGGCATCACTGTCACATGAGTGTGATGTGTGCCTGTAGTTGGGCCTGGATGTCCTGCCACATGTGCTGGGTGTTGCTGCCATTCAGGACGAGTCTGTAAGTTCTCAGACAAGTTCACCCTCTCACTTGTTTGCACTCTCCAAATGAGTCACTGCTGGTGGCAGCCTACCTTACATGCTGCAAACTGTTGTGGAGCAATTGACAAACATCTATCTATCTATCTATCTATCTATCTATCTATCTATCTATCTATCTATCTATCTATCTATCTATCTATCTATCTATCTATCTATCTATCTATCTATCTATCTGTCTGTCTGTTTGTCTGTCTGTCTAGCTGTTGCCCTAAGAGTGGCTGTTTTTCTTCTTGTGTTTGGCACATTTATTAGCTTTAAACAAAAGCTGTGTAATGGAGAACCCAGAGTCATCTTTCCCTCAAGAGTCCTCAAGATTGCAGTTTTATTTGGGTACATCCATAATGCCTGCGTGTTTCTTACACTAGGTGTGGACTTTCTGGTGATATGTTTCTCGTCCCCTATTGTTTGACGTATTTGTTTAAAGGGTTGCATCATCTTCCACATTGCTCCTTTAATGATCAGGTATGGTTTAGTGAACACTTTGTTTATTTTTCTGAGTAATAGTACCTTTGAAACTACATCCCTGCTGAATATTAAAAAGGCAGATTTCATCGCTGTTTGCTTGACCCACTGATTTGTTGGATTGTTGAGTGCTGGACAGTTTGCCTGCTAGAGAAGAGAAGAGAAGAGAAGAGAAGAGAAGAGAAGAGAAGAGAAGAGAAGAGAAGAGAAGAGAAGAGAAGAGAAGAGAAGAGAAGAGAAGACACATGGTTATAATGTACTTGGTAAATACCCTGTACTTTTTTAAATCTTTGTGTGACCTACTCTGCACACCTCACAATGATTCGCTCATCTGAGACTGGTTTATTGTGTGATATTATGGCCACATGGTGCTGATGCATAGAGGCCCTCGTTCTCCCTACCCCAAACCCTACCCAAGTCCTAGCACATAGAAGAGATTAGATGCATAGAAGAGTCGAAAACAGCTGTTATAGTGAAACTGGATTGCACAGTAGGGATTTAAGATCCAGGGTCACCACTGCAACCAGTACAACTGTGTTTTTCCCAAGTTTCCCAAGTCATTTAGGGTTGCCAGATTGAAGGGTTTTCTGCTAGATTTGTCTGGTTTGAAAGTTTAGTGCGGATAAAAATGACAGTCTACATGGGATTTGTTACATGTAGATGTGTTATATGTTAAATGTTTTTTTTTTTAAAACCCTGCTTCAGATATTCACGGATACATGTTGAGTAAGTTTTATTATTTGAGTTGCAAAATAAACAAACCAGAAAGAACACACAAATAATTAGATTAGATACTGTTAAAGTCTTAAATCTAAAACTCTTAAAATCTAAAAGGGGGTACATCTCTTTTTCCTTACTTTTGACTGAGTGATAGTTTCAAGCCTATAGACCAACTGGGAATGCTGCCGCAGCATGGAATGTTTATATTGTATTTAGTATGAAATGCCTTCATGGTATTTAGTTCGATAGGGATTTGCATTTTTAAGTTTCTTTCCCTCGTTTTTCTACATTATTTCTGGGTTATTTTTTCACTGCATTTTGCTGTGTGGTCTTTGTGGCTCCTCCTCTATTCTATAAATAGCATGTGCTTCAGTGGCAGACAGCTCTCATCAGATTAGGACATAAATTCAGTATATTTTTTGGTCCTCAATATTTAATCCAAGTTGTGGCTCATGCATGGATGTGACAAAAAACATGATTACAGAAGTAAGTTTAAGAAGGTCCAACTGAGGAGCCTTCAGTCTTTTCCCCAGCTTGTCTTACCTGTGCTCGGAGCAGCGGTTTTCACGCTAGGAGGCAGAACAGCTGGTTTTTCTTTGTAAGAAGAGATCAGAAACTTGTTCTTGTATATTTTGTTGAGGTTGCTGATATTGTCTGGGCTGAATCCTCTGCTTTCCAGTATTGTCTTTGCAGTAGCATCAAACGAATGAGGCCGCTTACATTTATCTCCAAATTTACAGGTGGTCTGCAGGAAGTGCTGGCAGAGGTGCAGGTTGGTGCACTTGGACTCGAACTTACAACCGCCATGTTCTCCATTACCTTTATTATAATGGGGGCAAATCTAGAAAAAAGCACATCATGATACAGAATGGAGACACAAATTAGTGCTGAGTAACTTCTGCATATATTGTCATACATCAGTCCCCTGCAGTGGTGCTGGGTGCGTAACGGAGATGAGATACCATTCCTCATAATTACTGGCACCAGTAAAGATGAGTTAAAACCATATGAAAAAATCACTTTTTGGTGAATTAACTTAATTTAAAACTGAAAAATGAGAATGCAATCTTTAATTTAAGTAAATTCATTCTGCAAAAATAATCTCTCATCAAGAAACAATCGTTTATACAAAACCATATGTGCCACAATTATTGGCACCATTAGAATTGCTTAGAAAGAAAATGTAACTGAAGGCATCTCTTCTGTTTCCCTTCTGTAAAGTTGGTCAGAGTGCAGTCATGAGGAAACACAGAGGTCAAATTCACTTTCACTCTTCAGTATAAGAAAACTAATGAGAACACACAGTTTAAGTAAGTGTGTGGACCTTCATAATTCAGGGAATGGCTGTTTAACAGGCATCTACATTCACAGCATAATTAAATAGCTCCAAACAGCTTGAACCATACCAAAGGTTGAGGATTATGTCAAAAAATGTTTTTTAGTGTAATTAAGATGTAATTAAGGAAAAGGTGAATTTCTCAGAATTCTTATAACTCATCTTTAGCAGTGGCGCCAATAACTTTGTAGGGGTTGTATGAAGCTCAAACAAGCAAACAAATAAACACACATTATATAAACATATACCATAACTCACCCAGAAGCTTTATCAACAAGCTAATCTCACCTCTGGAAGAAGTGAAGGGTCATTCTGTAGCAGAAGCTGAAACAACTGTGCTTCTTGGAGTTCATGAAGATTGTTTTTTTTCAAGATCAGGGAATTATGTGTTGATTTCAAGTCATGGGAGTTTCTGCACTTAGACCTGGGATGGTAGAGAATGGATTATCCTTACAATGTTCAAATACAATAAAATGAAAACATAGCAGCAACTGTGGAAAAAGCAGGATGACATGATTGATAAATATAAATGTTGCTGTGGATAAAAGAAAAACACAATACTGATACTACTCAGTGAATCCACCTCCTCTGCTGTGTTCTCTATGTTAGGGGGAAATAAGCACCAGACCTCGGTGCATTAAGTTTATTAAAATAAGCAGGTTTTTTAGGTTACGCTTGTACATACACTGTTCTTCTGTAATGCTGTCCTGTCTGGTCTACCCAGGAGCTCTGATCACATACGGGCAAACAGCTCAGAATGTAGCTGCTCAGGTTCTGACTCCAGCACTATAAATACTCCTCTGGTTACCAGTGTCACTTAGACTGATTTCTAGTTCATTTGTAGCTTGTTGAATGTCTTCACAGTCAGCACTGCTCCCCCGTAATGAAACGATTGTCAGACATGTTCATTCTCTGGCAATGAGTTTATCTTGGCACAATACGATGAAAGTCCCTCAAACCCCCTGAAGAGGCTCCCAGCTCTGGCATTCCCATCCTGACCAGCTGAAAGCTGCTGAATCACCCTGACTACCACCCACTACTTCTTTTAATACTTTGTAAAGTACTTTGAAGTGCTCTCTTGT
>JAMWET010000583.1:47500-72500 GCA_024036415.1 Prochilodus magdalenae
GCTGTGTGTGCTAGCACTTCCTAAAAAGCATAGGGATGTGCGACAATCTGGAAAAGATATGGCACTGCTGGCTTACTGTCAGTGCTGGCAATCTCCTGTGAGCCAAAGGTGGCCCACATATTTTCAACATGCATTTGGCCCAGCTGTCCCAAAACAGATCTGGTCCACTTTTGGCACAGATACAGCAGAGCTGCCTCCTTCTGGCTGCCTCTGTTCTGCTGTGTGCAATGGCACTCGGGTCGCTGTGCCGTACTTACAGTGTTTGCATGACGGAACAAAGGGGATAGCACAGCTACAGCTGAGCCAACCCTGAGGGGCTGACAGGTGAAAGTTTAACTGGCTTCAAACTTTAGTTTCTGTTTTACAAAGAGGACACAGAAATATATTTTTTAAATGTCTGATTGCGAAATAAAAAATAACATGGCCACAAAGACACAACCGCTATTTATTTATTTATACCACAGAATTTAATCATAATTTTCAGGATTACTAGTTGAATGTGACTACTTACCCGAACCAGCATCTGCCGCACACCATAAACCTGCACAGGTGCAGCTGCTCGCATTGGTGCGTCTCGTCCTGTTTGGAGCAGATGCGCAGCTCTGTTTTGGCCAGCAGCAGCTCTCCTGATCCTGAACTCTGCTCCACCATCACAAAGCTGCGGTCAGACATCAGGCGCTTCAGCAGGGCAGCGTCCACCGTGAAGCTCTTCTTCAGCAAACTGTCCACCTGCCCCACCTCCAGACAGCCCAGATTATCACACAGCAGCTTCATTATGTGGGATTGCGTTGCCATTATGCCGCTGATATTCAGACTGAGATGTACGATCTGTATCTCTGGTGAGTAACTACGGACTCTCTTTCGGTTTAGAGCGTTTTCACGTTTACCCTAAATACCTCAGGCCGCGCCCAGGATGGATGGATGGATTCTGGTCTGGTGGGTTTGCTGTTTGCTTCATACAGGAGAATGTATGTCCTCTTTCAGAGAGGCAGTCAGAAAAGCAGGTGTTAATATTAAAATGCTCTTTTAGTTTAATGTTTGTTTAGTAAGTCCTGCAGAGGAAAAACTGGAAAACGATAATCTTCCTGAGATTGTTTGTAGTCTGTCATTAAACGTCCACATTCAATAAAACAGCACTGCAGCTGAATAGATAATTCCTGAAGTGTGATCTAGTCCTTCTTTCACTGTGTAAATACAGAAAGGGTACTGTTATCAGTCTTTCACTCTGGACTACATGTACCGCAGTGTCAAAGAAGGCCTCAGGTCCTGAGAAAACAGACGCCCTCATTTTCGTTTTCCATAAACTGAAACTGAAAGTGATGATGAAAGCGGACACCTGGTGGCACTTTTTTAGAATGAGCCACACACAGTCAGCAGTCCCTCTACAGGTCTCTGACAGAATTGGCACTGTTTTCATTTTCCTCAGGTTATCAGGATCATTTTCTTCGTATTATTTGGCTTCTTGAATTCTATATATGTAAAAGTGCCCACTGATATACTCAAGTTTCCTATTTAGTGGCACCCAGAGACTGAGGACACATTCCTGCTGTCAGGTTTAGCTCGTTCTTCATGCTGGTGTAGGGAGTTGTTTTTGACCCTGCTGTTGTAAGTCTGTATTTAATAGAGAGCTTTGTCTGGATTTCAGGAAAGGATAGTGTAGCGCCAATGTTTGCTGTAAAAAATGGATACATAAAAGATTTATTGGTTTGTGACTTCACATATTTATTTATTTTAAAATATTTCTAAATTAATTAATTAATCAAATTAATTAAAAATGATATATTTAATATATATGTGTGGAGGCGGAGCTGCACACATAGCTAGTATTTTAATATTGTATGGGATCCTGAGTTAATGTATTTGCACATCATGCCTGGCTCTAACTTTTTTTTATTATTTACAAAATGATAATTACGGCTGCATTTTATAGTAGCACATTGTTCATCTCTATGCTTCTATTGTTTATTTCTGCATGAATCATAAATGTGTAATTAATGGTGAATAAAATTGTATTTTGATTTACATTATATGATCCTTTCACCGACATGAACATACTTTAAACAACAATAATAACAATATATACCAATTACTGGGTTATTATTTCCAAATACTGGAGATTTTTATCTCTGTCTCATTTTCTAAACTTGCTTGAAATACTTGTTGATTTGTCAGCTGGTTAGTTAATGTTAGAAATAGCCCATTTTATTTACCTGATGTAAACTTCAAGTTTAAAAAAACTACTGCTCAGCTACACTGACCATACTTTGCCGCAAAACTATACTGAAGGTGGGTATCCTAACTTCACTCTTACAGATTTTAAATGAGATTAAATGTTTATTTGATCAACTTTTACCTAAAATTGTCAGCATACAACTTACAAGGTCTGGTTTGACTGACCAAAGCACAATGAGACGGATGAGTAATGAAAAATGAATAAGAATAAATTATTATTTCAGTGTGTGAAACTGTACTGCTCCTCTAAAGCTAACTATGGTAAGCCCCTCCAACAGTTTTTTCCATCAGTACGTCATTTGCTATAAATTTATATTTGTTATAAATATGTAGGACAGTGAGTAATATTTTTTACAGACTGGTTATTTGCTGATTAACCAGAATGGTTGAACATGCTGCTTTGCTCTGGACGCACTGCTGGTGCATCCGGTTGGACTATTTTACACAAGTACACTGGCAACTTATTCAAACTCATGAATATTGTGAATTCACAAAAACAAGCTTAACAGACTCAACATTTATTTAGACTTAGCAAAAACATTTGAATACATGTTCATTGTTTAAACATTCACCTTAAAACACCTGATATCAATTACTTCATTTAATCCAGCAATAGTTCATTTAGATACATCCTGACGTACAAGACGCTGACACATTACTCAAATGTCGTCTGCTTCACATAACTAAATCAGGTTTCTTCAAACTCATCTACACCTCATACAAACACACAGGCGCACGCACTCACACACACACACACCCACCCACACCCACACACACTCGTACTAGTAATTTTACATTCTTTAATAAGGTAGTGAAAATACAGTTTATATTGTAGCGCAGCAGGCTTACACACTAAGTCTAGACACATTATTGCTGTAATAGCAAAGCCTTGAATCTCTAAAATTCATAGAAGGTAGAAAAATGATCTGAGGAATTGAGTCAAAGTTGTTTCACAGCAGCAGTGATAGTAACTACACTGCTCAAAAAAATAAAGGGAACACTTTTTAATCAGAGTATAGCATCAACTCAGTTCAACTTCAGGGATATTGATCTGGTCAGGTAAGTAGTAGGGAGGGATGTTAATCAGTTTCAGCTGTTTTGGTGTTAATGAAATTAACAACAGGTGCAGTAGAGGAGCAACAATGAGACACCCCCCAAAACAGGAATGGTTTAAAAGGACGAGGTCATTGACATTTTGTCCCCCCTCATCTTTTCCCACTGATTTTTCACTAGTTCTGCAGTTGACTTGGGTCAGCGTCACTACTAGTACCATGGTGCGGTACCTGGACCCTACAGAGGTTGCACAGGTAGTCCAACTACTGAAGGATGGCACATCAATATGTGCAATTGCCACAAGGTTTGCTGTGTCTCCCAGCACAGTCTTAAGAGTACCGTGGAGATTCCAGGAGACAGGCAGTTACTCTATGAGAGCTGGACAGGGCTGTAGAACGTCCTTAACCCCTCAGCAGGACCGGTATCTGCTACTTTGTGCAAGGAAGAACAAGATGAGCACTGCCAGAGCCCTACTGCTGTGAATGTGTCTGACCAAACAATCAGAAACAGGCCTCATGAGGGCGGCCTGAGGGCCCGACGTCCTGTAGTGGGCCCTGTGCTCACTGGCCAGCACCATAGAGCTCGATTGGCATTTGCCACAGAACACCAGAATTGGCAGATCCGCCACAGGAGCTTTGTGCTTTTCACAGATGAGAGCAGGTTTTACCTGATCACATGTGACAGGCCCGTGGTGAATCATTCAGCATGACTGGTTTGGTGGTGGGTCAGTGATGGTCTGGGGAGGGATATCCCTGGAAGGACGCACAGACCTCTACAGGCTAGACAACGACACCCTGACTGCTATTAGGTATCAGGATGAAATCCTTGGACCCGTTGTCGGACCCTACGCTGGTGCAGTACGTCCTGGGTTCCTCCTGGTGCACAACAATGCCCGGCCTCATGTGGCGAGAGTATGCAGACAGTTCTTGGAGAATGAAGGAATTGATACCATTGACTGGCCCACCGGCTCACCTGACCTAAATCCAATAGAACACCTCTGGGACTTTATGTTCCGGTCCATCTGACGTCACCAGGTTGCACTTCAGAGTGTCCAGGAGCTCAGTGATGCCCTGGTCCAGATCTGGGAGGAGATCCCCCAGGACACCATCCGTCATCTCATTAGGAGCATGTGGAGGCCATACAAACTGCTGAGTACCATTTAGAGTTGCTGCAATGGAATTTGGGTTAAATGGACGAGCCTGCTGCATCATTTTTTCACTTTGATTTTCAGGGTGTCTTTGAATTCAACCCTCTGTAGGATGATCATATTCATTTCCATCAAACGATGTGGCATCATTTCAATCCTAACACATTACCCAGTCTATATGAGGAAAGATATCCTGCATGATTTTTTCCCCATTGAGATCTGATGTGTTTTCAAAGTGTTCCCTTTATTTTTTGGAGCAGTGTATATGTCCATAGTGTAATGAATAAGATGTTACCTCACAGCAATAAGACGTTATGACATTAAATGCTTAAAAATGTGTGTAATAATAATAATAATAAACCTTTTAACATCTGACTGTGCAGGCACTCATGAAATCAAGCATCTGGACTCCTCTGGACCATACTCAATGATGAATTCAGGATAGATTTGGTACTTCTCAAAGATAACAAAAATGCTTGGACTGCTTTTGTCATCAACACAGCTGTCATAGAACCCTTTGCCAGGTGTCTTAGCAGGTGGGCGGACGTATTTACCCTGGCCATAAGTGTAGTGTCCCACCAGGACCCGTGCAACAAACATCATCTTTTTGGAGTTGTTTACAGATTTAGCGTAGTTATCAGAGTAGGAGGCGTCTCGGGCAAAATAACTTCCTGAGTAAGAAGCAAAAACATTTCATGTTGATATAAGTAAACAGCTTCCAGCTTTAAATAACCACCGCAAAACGGCCTGTAAACAATTATCTAATAAAAGGAATGGGAACTCTCAGTCTTGGGTCTTACACACATGCTGTATGGCCAAAAGTATGTAAAATCAGGCACATATTCATGCAATCTCCAAAGGCAAACACTGGTAGCAGAACTGGCCATGCTAAAGAGCTCGGTGACCTTAAACATGGCATTGTCATTAGAGGCCACCTTTGTCACAAATCCAAAGTAATTCATCTAAGCCACCTATCCACACACCAGTTCCTCAAATTTTCTGTCATGACCCGATCAACTGCAAGTGCTATTGTCTAAACTGGAGCAAAACCAGCTGAGCCACAAAGCAATAGACCACACAAACACACATAGCAGGCCACTGAGCGATGAAACATGGCACATAAAATCCCATATCCTCTATTGTATTACTCATTACATTACAGTAGTTTGGGAACTTGAAATGAAATGAGTTTTAATGGGCAAGCAGCTCCACACAAGAGTAAGGTCAAGCCTAAGGTGTTTGGCCAAAACACAGTAACATTACTCTTCAATGGAATGGGTAATGGAGGGGCCATTACCCATTCCATTGAAGAGTAATGTTACTGAGACAGCATAAGACATTTTAGACGATCATATGTCTCCAACTTTGTGGCAACAGATTGAGGAAGGGCTTTTGCTGTTCCTGCATGCCCGTGCCCCTTTACACAAAGCAGTGTCCATAAAGACATAAATGTTTGATGAGTTCAGTGTGGAAAAACCACAGTGGCCTGAACTTAACCCCAGGGAACACCTTTGGTATTATCTGATCTGTCAATTGCAAGCAGGGCCTAATTGTTAAACATCACAATAATACTCTTTTAACAGAATGGGCACAATTCCCACAGACACACTCCAAAATCTTGTACAAGGCTATCTCAGAAGACTGGAGACTGTCTGGTTTTGGAGCCCATGGAATTGGAATATGCTGTCCAATATGCTTATTTAAGTGTGATAGCCACTTGTCCACATATTTTTGGCCATATAGTGTTTATTACACACTGTGTACAGGCTACCTGTTCACTATGCACCGTTCATGCACATACCATACAGACCATAAGCCACATTCATAAACTGTGCAATAAGTTCACATCGCAAGGGTAATATATTAGTAAGTCCTGTCTTTTAGCATGAAATAGACAAAAAATTATTATTATTAAAAACATCTTATTAGGTCTCACCTTTGCCATATACTGTGCCATGAACTCCACAGACCCTCCAGTCAAAGTTCTGCTCACATATAGCCTCTATCAGAGACGGATCTGTGCCATGGAACAGGAGTCGCTCTTCTACATCTCTTCCTCCATTCCTCTCTTTCATCTGCTCCTTCTGCCTATTAAAAAGAACATTCAAAATATGCAGGTGGGTTAATATAGTGGGTCAGCAGCACAATTCAGGCAAGTTATATGTTAAACTGACCAAAACGTAAATTAAATGTTCTAAATTCTACATTTGTTCCACACTCAGTGGTTAACACAACTGTTCAAGCTGCTCTATAATAATGATCCACTTTGTGAGTTTTATAACACCAGTGACCTCACTTAAACATTTCATGATAAGCATTCATGATTAAGAACAAGCAGACTCTGACCTTACCACTGAAATACCTTCCACAAGGAGCTGTTCTGGTTCCTCTGGATGCTGATGATGGTGTGTTTGGGCATGGTCTGTTTGAACATCTTTTCTAACGTGAGGAATTCAGCATCAGTCCTAGACAAGGGAACCAACTAACAAACCAAAGTTCATATCATCTTTTGTTGTACTTCCAAATCTCTCAGCTACACAGCCTATTGAACAGAATAAGCATATCTGTGTCCTGTCAAATATTCACTTTCTTAATCATCTATTTTTTTATTGCTCATGTAATGCCTGGCCAAAATAAGTTGCCATTTGCATTATATTAAGTAAACATTTAAGTGCCCTTGATTGGATAATTACTGCAGTGATTAACATGAGTAGCTGGTCAGAAGAAAATCCTAAATGCCCATAACTGGAGATACCTTAAATGCTCGGTAGAGCTAAATGTAAAAAATGGACAGTAAACATCATAGTTATGTTTACTATTAAATGTAATAGCATTTCCACACATACAATACAATGACAGCTCACATCATTGGAACTACAGACTTGTACAGACTTGTGTGGCCATAAGAATAACTCGTTAGTGGAGCAAACCAGTAACAAAGCTTTGATTTACTAAGGAGCATAAAGATTTGAACCTTGGGCCATTGGAAAAGGGTCATGTCCAGATTTACCCTATTCCAAAATGATGGGGGTGTCAAGCTATAACAAACTGTCAAACTGTGCCCAGGAGGTGTCCTAAAAGACACAGCACATATAATCTCTGATGTACATCTAAATCTGCACAGTTTACCCATTTGAAAGGCTTAAGTAAACACTTTAAAGAGGTTGGACAACAGCTCCTGACTGACAGGTAATAATATAGCTCAATAGGGGTTAACCAGAAGTATCGGCCAGACCTAGAACGGCTGGATCCGCTGCAAGGTCAACAGTAACGGCCATATCTGTTATCAGTCTCTCTACCACTTTCATATCAACGCTGTAAATTTTACTGGACACTCAATCAGCAGCTTAATTTTTTACTAGGTATCTGGGCTTACAATACAGTCTCAGGTAGACTGATATCAGTCCAGCTACTGAACTTCTGAATCTTCTTAGTTACCATGTGGCAGTGCTGCCTAGTGTTTAATACGTCACCAACAGTGCTATCTAAAGTTGTTCCTATGTGTAATCATGTATGAACTAATCACTCTTTGTATAGAAATGGCTTTGGACCGGATATAAATAAGGTTAATAAGAATTAGTAACATGTAACATCATAAATGCTCTAATAAACTGGTCACGGAAACAAGGACTAGTCTAATTTGAATACAGGAGTATTTTATTCACTGTATGACGTGGTAAATGTTAAACTCCTAACATCCTTAACTGAGTCATGTACCTTGTAGGAGAAGTCGGGCAGGGCTCCTCTATCCCAGTGTGCAGGAACTACTACAGAGGTGGAGCTGGAGTTCTCACTGATAAGGAAAACACATACAAATGAAAGTGTTATGACTGTATTGGCCTCAAACTCCAGGAATCTGTCCTTATTTCAAATATCAATCAGTCTTATTCTCTTATAGAATAAGTATAGAACACTGGCAGCATAAGAGGGCAAGGTTACCCATGCCTTCCTCTGGCATCTGTGATGCATGACAGCAAAAACTACATGTGATCCAGCTGTTAGTATGGAGTAAAACTGAACATCTGCACACACGTTACACCAAAGTATAGGGACCTTTTCAGTTCAGTTGGAAGTTTAAGTTTGATACCATTTCAGCTTATTCTCAACCTCCAGAGCGGAGACAAATCGAGGCCTCCTCCGAATCTCTCTTTTGGTCTTGTAGAGAACGTTTTGCTGGCACATGTCTGTAGGTAAATCATAAAATGGAACCAATACAGGGCATAAATGTCTATAATACCATAATACCATAATGTCAAAATACCAAAGGTGTATAGCCATTGTGTAGAGTACCTTTTAAATAGAGCATGTAGGTGTGTTTCTCAGAACTGATGGGAATCTCACTGTGAGGGTCAGCTTGGTAAACATTCTCCAGCGTCTGAGAGGTGAGAGGCATTGCATGGTTTGCATCCATCTACGGTCAGAAAAAGTGAAAACTGTGTTAGCCACTAGCCAACCTAGTCCCAGGTAAGATGTAAGGAATAACAGCCACTGACCCCCTGGCCGTATTCAGTCCATACTCCTTTCTCATTCTTCCAGTACCAGACCCACTCAGTGGTCAGGATGAAATGAGGAGCTTTGGTAACGGAAGACGCTGTAGACAGACGGCGAACTGATGCCCCTCCACAGGTCATTGAGATGAAGTTCACCGCCTGAGACCCTGGACTGAGAGTTTTAATTTTAAAGTCACTTCATCTTAGAAGGAAAAGAGCTAATATTAAATTTCTTAAAGGAGCGATTTGTTAGATGAAGCAGCATGTTGATATCATACTCCAAACACTAGGGGGCAACATACCACCAGAAAGTTATGGTGGCCACCCATATCATAAGAAACGCCCAGTCCCTCCTCCTCAGTGTTAACATTAGTAGCTGTTTACCGTTACTGTCAGCAGTATAGAAGTAACGTGGTGAGTTCAGCATCAAATGTCATCCCTTTACTCGCCAAGAGCATCCCCAGCGAGCAATGCCAATGTTAACTCATGTTTACCTTCTGTTTATATCACTTCTTTTGTTTGCTGCTAAACATGGATTCATAAGGTGCTTGGGTAGTGGTAATGGTCACTTGCCAAGATCTTTAGCCATCATTGTGTTTACTGATCCTTTCACTGGCTACCTGTCCTTAAATGATCTAACCGGGAGAAGAACCTTTAAATTAATCGACAAGAGGTTAGAATATGCAGTCAGGGCGGACGCGCTCCTGCTTCGTTTGCTCATGTTGGACTGACGTAGATCAATGTTACAGTGACTCACAGGCCTACAAGGTTACGAGACTGAGTGGGCGGTGGCTAAAACTCTAACAAATTGCTCCTTAAAGAGACTGAGAGTATAGTCTGGTACAAGTCTGTGTTTTTCCATATGAATTATCAGTGGGTACCTCACATCATTAGCCGGATTACAGAAGGCCTTTTCAATTTCCTCTGCATTCTGCAAGTCTTTCCATGTCTTTCCATCCTTATCCAAAACCTGCCATTTATAAGGCAGGTGGTAATGAATGCGGACACACTTATCTGTAAAAGACAAAACCATAGTATAGAAACAAGCAAGAAATTAAAAATAAAGCAGAAAAAAAACATTATTTACTAAAGCAAATAATGACTGACCATTAAACAGGAATTCCACTGTTTTTCACATTTGCTTTTAAATATAAGCAAAGTTAACTAGGTGATGAGGTGTGAAATGGTTCATTCTAATGTCTAAAATGCTGCACAAACAATAAATCTGAGGAAAACTCTGATGTGTCTGTTCATCGCTCATTTTGATAGGAAATAAAATGGCTATTTTTGCCTCACGAGTCCCATCACCTCTTTTGTAAAGAACCACAATATATTTCATATATTTGTATATCATATATTTCTTATATATCATGTATATCAAATATTTCATACTCAAATATTTGCCTTTAACACACAGGGATATTTTCATATTCCTAATCTAAAACTGCTCCATCACCTGAGCCAACATTAAAAGGCAACTATTTGTTTTTTGTTTTGTTTTGTTTTTATTATATATACTGCATAATTCAATCAGAAACTCAAAGAGAAACACAGATTTCTTTACAGTAGTGATGATAGGCACCAGGGGTCTTTAGCATAAATTGTATTTACCATCTAAAACCACCAGTGAACCTACATTTTTATTCTTTTTGCTGACACTGGTAAAATAGTACTAAATCACTTTCCTTTGGGACTACCTTTCCTTGAATGGACAATAAATAGATAGAGACACACATTTCAAGCCATATAATTCTCAAAACAATCTTTAAATTATTGTGTCAGGAATAAGGCAGCATATCTCTGCATAACCATTCACATAATAAATTAGAAAGACATTAAAGTCTCCCAGTGTCTGGTTCTTATTTCTTACTTCACCACTGTGGGGGATTTTAACATGTTAAATTTGTCTAACACAGAGCATTTGACATCAAATCATTTTTCTGATTCAGTCTTTATTTGTGTAGCCACCATGCAGCACTATTTAAGGTGGAACTAGAGTACACCAAACTGGACAGGCAGACTGTGGTGCCAGCATGGAACTGAAGCTGGCAATTCATTTAAGGGAAAATTCAAACAAAAAAACGGAATTAAATAGAAAGCCAACTTCACTTTCTGAGAAAATTCTCAGAGGTTACTGAAGTGCCTCACAGATGCTAACAGGGCTCTTCACCCATGCCTGATCTTAGCACTTCTTAGCACCCCCTCCCCCTGACCTGTACACAAGCAGCAACGGTCCCTGTTGCTCAGTGGCTAGAAGAGTGTTTTGTGTGTGTGTGTGTGTGCGTGTGTGTGTGTGTATTTCCCATTTACAGAGACAAGGCTACAAGTACAACAAGTACAAACAGCTGAAATTTTTTTGCCAGTGCACACACACAAGTGGCTGCTTGAGGAGATATTCACAAAAAAACAGTATTGGGTTGAAATCGTATACTGCACCTTTAATTATTATTAGGGATATATTAGGAATTTAGTAATTACAATTACAGATTCATAGAAAACCTAAATCTAAGGGAATAATGAGATTATAACCAACTCCTACAGAGCCTGAACCTTTTACTGGATCACAGGTGAATAATCTACCTTTAAAGCTGCATCCTCTGCGGATGAAGAAAAGGCAGATCTCATTGGAGTCAATTTCATTCACAGGCCTGCTGGAGGGCTGCTTTGAACTTGCACTTGCAGCTGGAGACACTAAAAAGATAAAGCAATATTAACGGTTATTAACAGAGGAGGCAAAAAGAGGAAATAGGAACAAGCTGAAAACTAAATTCCTCAGTTGTCCCTATAGTTGGTCTAACCTGAGCTGGGAGAAGCTGTTTTTTCGGTATCAGGCATCCGGGTGAGCTTTTCTTTGTAGGAATAAATCAGAAACTTGTTTTTGTAAATCTTGCAGAAATTTCTAATGTTTTCTGGGCTGAGTCCTCTGCCACTCAGGATTTTCATGGTGGTGGCATCAAACGAATGAGCCCGCTTGCAATCAGTTCCAAATTTGCAGTCATCCTGCAGGAAGTGCTGGCAGAGGTGCAGGTTGGTGCAGGACGTCTCATACTTACAACTGCCATGTTCTCCGTTCCCTTTATTATAATGGGAGCACACCTATAAACATTATAAAGAAGACTCGTATCAAGATGAACATTCCATTCCTTAATATAATACACTGTATGCATATGTTTAGATCACCAGAATAGAACTGATAATGATAATGATCTTTATTCTGATTGGCTGCCCTGTAGTGTGCTTCATCAAAAACGCAGTAGGGACTAATACACTCCAGGGCATCACAAAAACAGTGAATAGCTGTTTAGTTCCCATATATGGACTGGGAAGTGAGTGGTATGTTTGAGTACATGACCGGTTTATGTTTACATACTATATTACTATGTTAATCAAAAATAGGAGGAAATTCAGTTTTACATGGCATGTGCAGCTGAACTAATTAGAAGCAGGATTGTGCATTCTGACAAATTTTGATATTTGTGTCCCAGATTGTAGAAAAGGAGTTGCTTCTCAGTCCAAGAAACACAAATTGAGAACCTTTCCATGGAAATGGAAACAGATGAGCTTATTATGTCCATTACTGAAAAGGGAGGAAACTTGTCATATCTGGGAAACGGAAACAGAGAAACTTCTCAGGTCAAAGAAGCATAAAAGGATGAGCTTCTCAAGTCAGGGAAGCATAAAGGGAGGAGCTTATTTTGTTTGGGAAATGGAAAGGGAGAAGCTTCTCACTCTTGGGAAACAGAAAAGGGAGGAGCTTCTCAAATTTGGGAAATGGAAAGGGAGAAGCTTCTCACTCTTGGTAAACAGAAAGGGAGGAGCTTCTCAAGTTTGGGAAACGGAAAGGGAGGAGCTTCTCATATCTAGGAAACAAAAAGGGAGGAGCTTCTTTTTCACGTATAGGAAATTGACAAGGGAGAAGCTTCTCAAGTTTGAGAAACGGAAAGGGAAGAGCTTCTCATGTCAGGTACACAGTGTATACTGTGTAGTATTAGTGTGTAGTACACAACTGAGCCATTGTTTCTGGACTTAACCTACATCAGCTAGTGCTTAGCATAATTTGCTATAAAGGTACAAGGGCGTTACACTTCTATTCGCAGTCACAGCCTGAACAATGCTCTAGTGTTGCGTTGTGACAACCTACTGCTTTAGTGCTCCCAATGTTGTCACAACACTGAAATGTAAGTCCTCAGAAAGTTATGGTCTACAAACCGGATTCCAAAAAAGTTGGGACACTAAACAAATTGTGAATAAAAACTGAATGCAATGATGTGGAGGTGCCAACATCTAATATTTTATTCACATCTGTGAACACAAATCACAGATCAAAAGTTTAAACTGAGAGAATGTATCATTTTAAGGGAAAAATATGTTGTTGAACAGCTGGAAGACCAATTAACACTAATTAGGTCAATTGACAACAACAACTCTTCTCAGAGTGTCAGTGTCTCTCTGAAGCCAAGATGGTAAGAGGATCACCAATTCCACCATTGTTGCGCAGAAAGATAGTGCAGCAATACCGGAATGGTGTTACCCAGCGTAAAATAGCAAAGACTTTTAAGTTATCATCATCAACCGTGCATAACATTTGCGAATCTGGAACAATCGCTGTGCGTAAGGGTCAAGGCCGTAAAACTCTACTGGATGCTCGTGATCTCCGGGCCCTTAAACATCACTGCACCTCAAACAGGAATGCCACTGTCAAGGAAATAACAGAGTGGGCTCAGGAATACTTCCAGAAAGCATTGTCAGTGAACACAATCCACCATGCCGTCCGCCGTTGCCAGCTGAAACTCTACAGTGCAAAAAGGAAGCCATTTCTAAGCAAGCTCCACAAGCTCAGACGTTTGCACTGGGCCAGGGGTCTTTTAAAATGGAGTGTGGCAAAATGGAAGACTGTTCTGTGGTCAGATGAGTCACGATTTGAAGTTCTTTTTGGAACACTGGGACGCCATGTCATCCGGACCAGAGAGGACAAGGATAACCCAAGTTGTTATCAACGCTCCGTTCAGAAGCCTGCATCACTGATGGTATGGGGTTGCATGAGTGCTTGTGGCATGGGCAGCTTGCATGTCTGGAAAGGCACCATTAATGCAGAGAACTATGTTCAGGTTCTAGAACAACATATGCTCCCATCTAGACGTCATCTCTTTCAGGGAAGACCCTGCATTTTTCAACAAGATAATGCCAGACCACATTCTGCAGCAATCACAACATCATGGCTACGTAGGAGAAGGATCCAGGTACTGAAATGGCCAGCCTGCAGTCCAGATCTTTCACCTATAGAGAACATTTGGCGCATCATAAAGAGGAAGGTGCGACAAAGAAGGCCCAAGACGATTGAACAGTTAGAGGCCTGTATTAGACATGAATGGGAGAGCATTCCTATTTTTAAACTTGAGAAACTGGTCTCCTCTGTCCCCAGACGTCTGTTGAGTGTTGTAAGAAGAAGGGGGGATGCCACACAGTGGTAAAAACGGCCTTGTCCCAACTTTTTTGGGATTTGTTGACACCATGAAATTTTGAAACAACATATTTTTCCCTTAAAATGATACATTCTCTCAGTTTAAACTTTTGATCTGTGATTTGTGTTCTATTCTGAATAAAATATTAGATGTTGGCACCTCCACATCATTGCATTCAGTTTTTATTCACAATTTGTTTAGTGTCCCAACTTTTTTGGAATCCGGTTTGTAAGTTGTGATCTAAGAGCATTCTAATAGGATATGAAAAGCCCAATGAAAAAACACCCATGCTGGTCCAAGCTGGTTTATGCTGACATGATGCTGCTTTACACACGTGTCCAAAATTGTTGGTACCCCTCGGTTAATGAAAGAAAAACCCACAATGGTAACAGAAATAACTTAAATCTGACAAAAGTAATAATAAATACATATTCTATGAAAATGAACAAATGAAAGTCAGACACTGCTTTTCAACCATGCTTCAACAGAATTATTTAAAAAAATAAACTCCTGATGATGAAATGATGGCACCCTTAACTTAATATTTTGTTGCACAACCTTTTGAGGCAATCACTGCAGTCAAACGATTCCTGTATCTGTCAATAAGACTTCTGCACCTCTCATCAGGTATTTTGGCCCACTCCTCATGAGCAAACTGCTTCAGCTGTCTCAGGTTTGAAGGGTGCCTTTTCCAGACGGCATGTTTCAGCTCAATAGGATTTAGGTCAGGGCTCATAGAAGGCCACGTCAGAATAGTCCAGTGTTTTCCTCTTAGCCATTCTTGGGTGTTTTTAGATGTGTGTTTTGGGTCATTATCCTGTTGCAAGACCCATGACCTGCGACTAAGACCAAGCTTTCTGACACTGGGCAGCACGTATCTCTCTGGAATTCCTTGATAGTCTTGAGATTTTATTGTACCCTGCACAGATTCAAGATACCCGTGCCACATGCAGCAAAGCAGCCCCAGAACATAACAGAGCCTCCTCCATGTTTCACAGTAGGGACAGTGTTCTTTTCTTGATATGCTTAATTTTTCTGTCTGTGAACATAGAGCTGATGTGCCTTGCCAAAAAGTTCTATTTTTGTCTCATCTGTCCATAGGACATTCTCCCAGAAGCTTTGTGGCTTGTCAACATGTAGTTTGGCAAATTCCAATCTGGCTTTTTTATGTTTTGTTTTCAACAATGGTGTCCTCTTTGGTCATCTCCCATTAAGTCCACTTTGGCTCAAACATTGACGGGTGGTGCGATCTGACACTGATGTTCCTTGAGCTTGAAGTTCACCTGTAATCTCTTTAAAAGTTTTTCTTGACTCTTTTGTTACTATTCGTATTATCCGTCTCTTTGATTTGTCATCAATTTTCCTCCTGCGTCCATGTCCAGGAGGTTTCATTCATTTCTGTCCAGGCCTGTTTCATGAGTCCATTTTTTAAAAATAATTCTGTTGAAGCAGGGTTGAAAGCAATATCTGACTTTCATTTGTTCATTTTCATAGAAATTTTATTTATTATTACTTTTGTCAGATAAAGTTATTAAAGTTATTTCTGTTACCATTGTGGGTTTTTCTTTCATTAACCGAGGGGTACCAACAATTTTGTCCACGTGTGTAGCTGGTCAGCCAGCTGTTGGCTTGTATGGTCATGGTTGATAAAGCTGTTTGGTTTAGGTGTAGTTCAGCATGGGCCTGTGAAGCAATTTGACCAGTCTGGTTAAACGTTTTTATTCCACTAAAGGTCATGTTAAGACACCTGCCAAGAGGGTTTAAACTACTACTACTGTTTTTGCAAACTTGATTAGAGTTTCAGACCAAGTAAAACATGTCTGCTCCTGGAGCTTCCATTTCTGCTAGGTTACAGCTGTTTATTTACTTCTTTCCTCATTAAATTTACTAAAACCTCATTAGAATTTTGGTTTATATTCAGTACTGATTAATGGCAATATTCCAGACAGTATAACCTGCTGGAGGTTTACTGCTTGAATGGTTAGTGTCGTGTTTTTTTAAGTTGAGCGGTAAAAAGATGAAGTTCAAATTTTTAGTAACCCGAGTCCTACATGGATAAATATACGTGTTTGCTATATTTCTAGCTCAAAGGAAAAGTCACTAACACATTAGTGTTAGCTAACTGAACTGTCTGTCGAAGCCCTGCGCTCATTGCTTTTTAAATGTTTAAGACTACACAAATTATTCTGGAGCTTCAAAGTGAGAATTTAAAGAGGTAGAAGCTAGAGTGCAGTGGGATAGACGTTACATTACTGAAAATGCTGTACATTAGCAAAACTGTGAGTGACTGTGGTTGCAATCTCCAGGTTCTGCACTTTGAGATGAAGAAAAAATGGAGATGTGCTCTGAGAACTCCATCTGATCATATCAGTCTGCTATTCTTCTATTACTACTCTTACTGCTATCTTTGTGTCTGTTCTGTGTATATATGTAGATTGGGACAGGGGTGTGTGCGCATGCAAATTTGAATTTGGGGATTTGTTTTGTGTGTGTGTGTGTGTGTATGCACTTGTCATTGTGGGACTGTCACACTGTCTGTGTGTGTGTATGCACTTATCATGGTGCGACTGTGACACTGTGACACTGTGTGTATGCACTTATTGTGGGACTGTGACACTGTGTGTGTGTGTGTGTGTGTGTGTGTGTGTGTGTAGGCACATATCATTGTGGGACTGTGACAGTGTGTGTGTATATGCACTTTTCATTGTGCGACTCTGACGCGGTGTTTGTACACACTTATCATTGTGAGAGTGTGCCACTGTATGTGTGTGTATGCACTTTTCATTGTGCGACTGTGACACTGTGTGTGTATGCACTTATCATTGTGGGACTGGGACAATGTGTGTGTGTGTATATGCACTTATATTTGTGAGACTGTGCCACTGTGCGTGTGTGTGTGTGTGTGCACTTATCATTGTGGGACTGTGACAGTATGTGTGTGCGTGTGTGTATGCACTTATCATTGTGCGACTGTGACAGTGTGTGTGTGTGTGTGTGTGTGTGTATGCACTTATCATTGTAAGACTGTGACAGTGTGTGTGTGTGTGTGTGTGTGTGTATGCACTTATCATTGTAAGACTGTGAGATTTTGACAAAGCAACAAAAAGCACCAGCATTTTCTATAGGTTATAACATCCCTAGTCATGTCTTGCTCCTGTCTGCATAACAGTTGACTGTTAAGATTACGCATGGACACATATCTAGACTGAAGAACCTGTTTCACATCCTCAATATCCGTGTGCCTTCTGTGTGTGAGTGTGCATGTATGTGACGCACTGTAGCTGAACTTTTGAACTTTTTAATTTGGAGTAGTGTTTAAAACATTGTGTTTACTTATAAATGCTTTATCCGCATTATTAGCCATGAGTGACGTTTGCTATGTCATGCTCAGGTCAGCTGTTGTGATCGACTGTAAAATTATAAAGAGCTTTGGTCCATATTAGATGACTGCACACCGGCCACCCTAAACTAAGCTTCAGAAATCAGAGTCTCTGTCTGTGCTTCTTTATTTTAATAACATAACTCAATTTAGTAATAACAAATATCAGCTCATGTTCCTCCTAACTAGTAATATCTTCAATTATCAATTAAAAATTCAGTCCCAACATGTGTGTTTATTAGATTCATATCTGAACATTTAGATTCAAAGTTCATTATGTTCAAGTTCGTGATAGTTCACTCACAAAAGTCACATTTTTACTATTTCCTTTGAGCCTACTTAATAAATAAACCATAATGTTGATATTTTTGTGCCAGAATCGATTATTAAAAGTAAACACCAGGATCAGAAGTGTTTAGATATCAATCTACCCATTTCAACCCGTCCTTAGCAGAAGTGTCCACAAACTTCTGGACACATAGCTAACATTAAGCCAGTAGTCCTCTCCACTCACCTCTGGTAGTAAATGGGGGTCATTCTGCAGAAGCAGCTGGAACAGATCTGACTTTCCCAGATTCTGAAGCCCCTCTTTACTCAGGATAACTGAGTTATGAGGAGAATCTAAGACATGGCCGTTCTTACATTTCGCCCTGAGGGAAGACATTGTAAACCAGTTTATATGTCGGGTGTGAGAGTTTAAACTGGCTTGCTTTCCAGACCAAACCTCTCCCGAGACACTCACCCAAATCTGCAGTTTCCACACACAAAGTACCGACAAAGGTGCAGATCCTGACAGTAACCGCACTGACCAGCCAGTGTCCGACAAACTCTTAGCGGAGTTTTAGCTATGACCGCAGTGTCGGGACTCAGGAGAGAGCCTCCCCTCTGCTCTTTCCCTTCCACCACGACGAACTTCTCCAGGTCCGCCAGAACTTTCAGCAGGACCTCATCCGCCGCCGGGAAACACTGACTCAAAATCTGATCCAGAGATCTGAAATCCAGACTGCCTGCATGCTGACAGACAACCCGGTAAACGTACCCTGACAGCGCGTCCGACATGGCGGAGCTGATAGCCTCGAGTGCCGCCGCCTCTCCTGCTCGGGGTATTGGCTGCCTCAGCGCTTCCCGTTTCACCAGAACCGAAACTGAGGGCCGCGCTTCCAGCCCTCTGGAAGATCGTAGGCGTGTAGGATGACTGGAGGAAAACATGTAACACGTCACCCACCTCCTCTTGTTCTCTGTCCTGATTAAAAGAGGAGGACTGTCTCCTTGATAACCGCATGTCTGGGATTAATATCCCTGAACACGGACCGAATGTTTTGAATTGTCCTGTATTATAGTAATGTATGCATTTATCTTGATTTGCATTGATCTTCATAATATACGGTTATAGAGAGCTGGGGAGAATACATTCTTTTATGAATAGAATGCACACATAATATGCATACATATAATAAAATAAAGGGAACATTAATAATAACAGTGATAATATGATAGCATATTTCCTCACACTGGAAATATATATTTTTTTCCACAGCCTATAAAATTCGTGGTTGTTTGTCCTTATTTGTTCTGTATGTTTCAAACCTACCTATGATACGCATCTCCAATAGTTATTTATTTCAAATTATTTGAGTAATAATAATAATAATCATAATAATAATAATAATAATAATAATAAATTGTTAGGGTTTGCAGTGTACAAACCGGATTCCAAAAAAGTTGGGACACTAAACAAATTGTGAATAAACACTGAATGCAATGATGTGGAGGTGCCAACATCTAATATTTTATTCAGAATAGAACACAAATCACAGATCAAAAGTTTAAACTGAGAGAATGTATCATTTTAAGGGAAAAATATGTTGTTTCAAAATTTCATGGCATCAACAAGTAGCAATAAGTGGATGGAAAAAGGAAACTGAGCATATAACGAACAGCTGGAAGACCAATTAACACTAATTAGGTCAATTGACAACATGATTGGGTATAAAAAGAGCTTCTCAGAGTGTCAGTGTCTCTCTGAAGCCAAGATGGTAAGAGGATCACCAATTCCACCATTGTTGCGCAGAAAGATAGTGCAGCAATACCAGAATGGTGTTACCCAGCGTAAAATAGCAAAGACTTTTAAGTTATCATCATCAACCATGCATAACATCATCAAAAGATTCAGAGAATCTGGAACAATCGCTGTGCGTAAGGGTCAAGGCCGTAAAACTCTACTGGATGCTCGTGATCTCCGGGCCCTTAAACGTCACTGCACCTCAAACAGGAATGCCACTGTCAAGGAAATAACAGAGTGGGCTCAGGAATACTTCCAGAAAGCATTGTCAGTGAACACATTCCACCGTGCCATCCAAAACTCTACAGTGCAAAAAGGAAGCCATTTCTAAGCAAGCTCCACAAGCTCAGACGTCTGCACTGGGCCAGGGGTCTTTTAAAATGGAGTGTGGCAAAATGGAAGACTGTTCTGTGGTCAGATGAGTCACGATTTGAAGTTCTTTTTGGAACACTGGGACGCCATGTCATCCGGACCAGAGAGGACAAGGATAACCCAAGCGTTGTTATCAACGCTCCGTTCAGAAGTGCATCACTGATGGTATGGGGTTGCATGAGTGCTTGTGGCATGGGCAGCTTGCATGTCTGGAAAGGCACCATTAATGCAGAGAACTATGTTCAGGTTCTAGAACAACATATGCTCCCATCTAGACGTCATCTCTTCCAGGGAAGACCCTGCATTCTTCAACAAGATAATGCCAGACCACATTCTGCAGCAATCACAACATCATGGCTACGTAGGAGAAGGGTCCGGGTACTGAAATGGCCAGCCTGCAGTCCAGATCTCTCACCTATAGAGAACATTTGGAGCATCATAAAGAGGAAGGTGCGACAAAGAAGGCCCAAGACGATTGAACAGTTAGAGGCCTGTATTAGACATGAATGGGAGAGCATTCCTATTTCTAAACTTGAGAAACTGGTCTCCTCTGTCCCCAGACGTCTGTTGAGTGTTGTAAGAAGAAGGGGGGATGCCACACAGTGGTAAAAATGGCCTTGTCCCAACTTTTTTGGGATTTGTTGACGCCATGAAATTTTGAAACAACATTTTTTTCCCTTAAAATGATACATTCTCTCAGTTTAAACTTTTGATCTGTGATTTGTGTTCTATTCTGAATAAAATATTAGATGTTGGCACCTCCACATCATTGCATTCAGTTTTTATTCATAATTTGTTTAGTGTCCCAACTTTTTGGAAGCCAGTAGCTCTTCATAAGCCTGTGTGCTCATGCGGTGTGTTAGGTATGTGTTACGTCATTTATGCTCCCACTAAGACAAACTCCTTGTACATGTAACATACCCGGCCAAATAAAGTGATTCTGATTCTAAACACCTTCACATCTATTTATGCATCAAATTGAACATGATAAATGTTTCACTGTGTAATGTATGATATAATACAACTACAACTAACAACTGTAAAATGGTAAATATCTTATTTAGTCAGAGGTAAACCTATGAGCAGAACTTCATATAAGCGCCAGTGTTCTATCCACAGTCATCTAGTGTTTCCTGCTTGGGATGGTAGGATGCACGCCCAAGAATGATAAAAGCAGTACTGGTCTGCTACAACCCATGTTAGAGTTTCACTACCTTAGCTACTACGATTCTGCCATAATGAAAAAGTAATAGCAAGCCCTTCACTTTATCATGATCCAGTTTTGGGATAAAACTGAAACTGACCTTTCTTACAGGAGATTTATTTATTTATTTGTTTGTTTGTTTATTAAGTTTAATGGACGTTAATGCAAGAAAATAATGACACATGACAACAACAGCCTGACCAAACTATGTTCTTTATTAGAAAGACACAATCCAGGGAGCAGCCCTCCTATAGAGCTCTACCACTTGGTTAGGACGTTACATGCCAAATATACAGTCCTATACATAAAAGTGCAATGTCACAATGAATAAGCAGTATCTTTAGTTGATAATTCTTACTGATTAATGATGCATTCACCGTCTTTCCCTACACACTGCACTGAGTCGGAAAAATGAACGCGACAGCACAGAGGACATTGGTTTGAAGTTCCCCTAAAACAGCTTTTAAAGGCACTTTCACAAGTCCATACTACAGATGTACATGGACACACTGACAGAACAGCAATCAAGGGAAGGTTCTGCTACTGTGCACAGTTGTGTAGGGATAGTTCTTAAGGTCCATGAGAAACCCTAAAACAAATACTCTATCTAATAAAGCCTTTTCTGCCTGCAATGCACTGTACACCATCTTACAAAAATGAAACTATATTAAAACGTTATTAGAATTCAACAGTTAGTCATTTAAAGGCAAAACAATTATCATGTTTAATATACATTATGCAACAGGTATTACTTGTATTTCCCTTGAAGTCTAGCTTGTGACATTGGATCAATAATAGACATTTCTTATTTGGATATAAACTTAAAACTATATGAGCACATGACGTAACAGCCAAACACATGTGCGCACACACGCAAATAAACCACTCAGACAATTTTGTTGCTCGACCCATGCCAACAGTGTAACAGTGTTTTTGGAAGCACTGCGCTTTAAAAATCTGCCATTAGTTTTAATGGAAGATTCTTATCATGTACAGAAAAGCCGTGAGCTTTATGTCCAGGAAGTAGACGCAAATAGCCTGTTTGATTTGGTAAGATATTTGGTTTTGGACAGTTTTCTGATTTGGAAATATTACATTCCATTACTTCAAGGAACATGACAATTGTCAAACGTCAAAAAGCCTCTTAGAATTTTTGATGAATTGATTCAGCTGCAGTTTATATACCACTTCATAAAAAAAGCAGTTGCTAAGTGTTAATCAGTTAGGCGGTTGGTCACGTGAGCCAGATCAGATCCCAACACAGGCACACAACAAGAAGCGGGATGATAACATGGAAATCTTACAGTAACAGTCGGTGAGTCCATGGCTATTGGCATCATTCCTTTGTTTGGTGAAACTATAGAAATATTGCCTTGAGTCTTTTTCTAAAGACTTGAAACTTTTTATTTGCATATAACAACTAAAAATAATAATAATTTATGCTCTACAGGTAAGAGTCTTAATTTTGAGAGTGAGTGAATGAGTTAGAGAGAGAGAAAAGCATTTAATTTTGTATAGCAAGGCTAGTGAAATGATGTACCGTCTATGAGAAGAGCAAGTTGGCGTTGTTTATAGCTGCTAAATTGAACCATTGATAACACTTCTAAACAGCAGATGTAACTGGATTAGATTTTGGCTGGAAAACTGTTCAGTACTTGTGGAGAACAAAAAGCAGTTTCAGCTCTCCTTTCTATATTTGAGTCATCGCAGTAGGAAAATTAGTTTACTACACTGAGAAACTCTTAATAAGCAAATCAAGGTTAATTAACTCTCATGTACGATAACTGCGCATATACATATCATGACTATGATTACTATCAAAAATATAATATTCAAAGTAAAGCCCTGCACCCATCATTTCACTTTGCCTAAAAAAGACTCCAACTGCCTTTCAGAATGAGAAAATAGCAGCCTCTGTAAAACACTGTCAAAGACAGCGCTAGTTGATTATGTGGCAGTGCTGCTTTGTGACCAGTAAACCACATTCATTGCTTATTAACTCATCAACTGCAGGCTCAGGTCCAATCTTTACATAGAAACTACATTTCCCACAATCCAATGGCTGTAAACAGAGAAACAACAGACCCTGCTTTGTTTCTGTATTATTCACATTGAGCAGTCCTCTAGTGGATATAAACTACCAACACTGAGCTATCCTAACCGCACAGGAAGCCTTTGTGATTTGTTGCTTTCGTTGAATCATAGTTTCTTTATCTATTTATATTTAAAATTACAGAAGAACCTAACATGTTCTATGTACATGCAAGATGTTTTCAGATGCATATCACATTGACTGCTTTCTACATAACTCACCTGTTTCAGACATCAGAATTACATCAGAATTAGATTTAAAAAAAAAAAAGTCTTTTTGTTGTAGACTGAACAGCAGGACAGTTCACATCTAGATACCGAGAAAAGAATACAACCTTATAACCAGGTAAACAGTTATCTTGAATAAGTTTAATGCTCATTTCTCCATGCCCAAGCATGGCTGTCTATCTTACAGTTTATTATATACCTGTATAATTCTTATTAGCACAAGAATAATAGCTTACACTACTACGTAAACGACCCTCTCCCTGTCCCTGTCCCTTTAGAACCGGATTCCAAAGCTCCAGAGGAAGATAG
Source organism: Prochilodus magdalenae (assembly GCA_024036415.1). Taxonomy (NCBI): domain Eukaryota; kingdom Metazoa; phylum Chordata; class Actinopteri; order Characiformes; family Prochilodontidae; genus Prochilodus; species Prochilodus magdalenae. The sequence goes on from JAMWET010000583.1 coordinate 71,530, forward strand.
AGTGCTTAGGCTCATACTGTTTACCACTGAAACAGAAGGGCTGGATTCTGGAGCTGCAGTGGAGAGGGAATTGTAGAACCATACGTGAGAGACAAAAGGATGTTCAGTGGTATTTAAAGTGAAGTAAAGTACCACTCTCACTGCAGGCTGTTTGCTAGCTTTCCCTTCATAGCCCTGTGGTTCTCTATGGGGCCATCCTATATTTGGCTCACATGGTGCAGGACTTGTCCAGCGGGTCATTAGGTGGGGGTGCCGGAGGCTGAGTCGGACCAGCCTTGGGCAGCACAACCATAGGTTTGGGCCGAAGGGCGGGGGGCTTGAGCTGGACCCCCATGCGTGGGGTGGCGGCGGGTTTGAAGGTGCTCATGGTGTCACTGGATGAGCTGGTGGAGCGGCGCATGGGCGGGTCAGCGGCGGCAGGACGCAGCAACAGAGCTGGCATGTGACTAAGGGACTCACTGGAGCTAGCCGGCGTGGGAGCGTTCTTCATCTGCTCCAGGGTGTCCAGCACCACGTCAGGAGCGTGCTTCGCTGAGCTCTGCCTCTCCAACTCCCGAAGTTCATTCAGAGCTGTGTTCATAGTCTCCTCTATATCCTGATGAGGGAGAAAGAGATTAGGTCAGGATGGCATACAGCAAAGCACTGCACAACAGGTCAGTAGATTATATACTTATTGATTATTAAAATAATTCGTAGTTAGGGTTGGAGAATACGGCAAAATGGAACATGACACGTAAGAAGACATTTTCATATGATGTTCATCAGTGGTGCAGAGATGATGAATTTTACTGCACTTCAGACTAGGCGTTCAGAGAGGTGTTCAGAGAGATGTAGCAAAAACAGCAGGCACTGCAAAACTGCATGAGTGCCGGCAGTCAGAAAGTGTGTACAAATAAGAAAATGGTCTAAAAAAAACAACAAAAAAAAAACATAGTAAACACCTCATAAGAATAAACGTCATTTTGATTAAC